>CM064486.1:55782438-56042953 GCA_032716605.1 Paralithodes platypus | reverse complement strand
AGGAGTAGAGTCTGTTGTTGTGATTGCAGCATGTGATTGTGTTGTGTTCCTGTTGGAAAGTGTGATGCTGTTTAGTGTTTTGTAGAGTTTTTTGGGGTTTGTTTTGTGATCAAGTGTTTGTAGGAAGTTATTCCAATTTAGTTTTTGTTGTTCTTGTATTTTGTTGTTAGTTTGGGTGTTGAGTGCTTGAATTTGTTGTGTGATGTCTTGTGTGTGGGGTGCTGGGGAGTGTTTCAGTATGTCGCGTTGTCTGATGAGGTTTTGAATTTCTGGTGTGAAGTTGGGGTTGTGTCTTTTTTTGTTACCTCTTGGAATGTGTTTCTTGTCAGCGTTTTGGATAGTTTTATTGAGTATGTGTACAGCATTGTTGATGTTAGTGATGGGTGTACTGTTTAGAGTTGTGAAGTGTTGTTCTGTCTCATTTGTGAATGCTTCCCAGGTAGCTCTTCTATAATTGGTGTATGTGTGTTTGTGGCTAGCTGGGGTGAGTCTGGTTTTGGTGGTGATAATGATCGGGAGGTGGTCAGAGCCTAAGGTTCTGACCACCCTCGAGTTCTGGGGAGCAAAAGGTGATGTCTGGAGATGATGGGTTATAGAGGGCTTGGTGAGGAATATGGGTATGTTGATGGATGTCGTTAAGGATGATGAGGTTATCGGTTTGGTTTTGTAGTACCAGCCCTCTGTCTGTGTCGGGGTTGTCGACAAACCAGGCCGACGTCTTGGCGTTGAAGTCACCACCTTTTTGTTTTATCTGTGTTTTTCCTTCCTCCGTTCATTGTCTCTTTAAAAAAAAAAAAAAAAAAAAAAAGAAAAAAAAAAAAAATACAGTCAATTAAAATACGCACTGGCAACAACTCCAACATAACCATCATAAACACATACATCCCTCCCCAAACATCCCCTACAGTACCAAATGAATACAGACCACACTTACAACACATCACAAACACCCCACACATCATCCTGGGTGGTGACTTCAACGCCAAGACGTCGGCCTGGTTTGTCGACAACCCCGACACAGACAGAGGGCTGGTACTACAAAACCAAACCGATAACCTTATCATCCTTAACGACATCCATCAACATACCCATATTCCTCACCAAGCCCTCTATAACCCATCATCTCCAGACATCACCTTTTGCTCCCCAGAACTCGCCCCCACAACATCCTGGAGGGTGGTCAGAACCTTAGGCTCTGACCACCTCCCGATCATTATCACCACCAAAACCAGACTCACCCCAGCTAGCCACAAACACACATACAGAAGCAGAAACTGCTTCCAGGCTCCCAGACATGCCCTGACTGCCCCACTCCACGGTGCCATTTTCACTAAGTGGATTATGATCATGAACACTGAAGGAGCAGACCCAGAGCAGTCCCTCACACGCATGGCAGTTCCACCACTGTTTTGCTATTTTATTTACCCCAGTGGGCCCTGGCTGGAAGCATACCAAGCACAGGAATTTTCTGAAGATAGAAACCAGTGATCCACTCCTCCAGAGGCTGATTGCACCACCAAAGTGGCGGGCGGTGGGGTCGCCGCATCCCTACGTCCAACAATCGAGTGCCCTAATAGAAGCCCCAAGTCTAGAGGTGTTTAAACGGCGATTCCATCTGACGCTTGGTGATGAGCTTTTTTTAATATGTTGACAACTGATATTTTTTCATATTTTCTACCTGTAGTTACTCCCTGCCCACCCAAATTATTCTGTTCTCATGTTTTATTCCTGAAATCTGACCATCCCTGCTTTCCTATCTGGAATATACACTCAATCAGTCATAAATAGCTATTCTGCAGCCTAACCACTTGCGTTTCTGACTGGTGTAACCGACACCAAGTCTCAGGTCACCCCCCTTCCTAATCCAGTCAATGCTGGCCGGATCCCAGATCGGTAAGATGACTAGGTATGACTGGTGACACATTAAATATATTAATCTATTTCTACTATCAGTAATTTATTGTGGATAATAATCCTATAGATTTTTGCAAACTAATTGGACCACTGCATACAAATTGGCTAGTTTGCCTTAACAGTGGTTATCTCTCACAAACTATTTTAGGCTGCATGCTTTAAAAAGGTCAAATTGGCTAGTCTGCCTAAACAGCGATTATATCTCACAAAATATTTTAGGCGGCATGCTTTAAAAAGGTTATTGGGTGAAGTTGCTCTGTATTCACAAAACATATTCATGGCTTAATTATATACCGGTACCAGTTTAATAAAATATATCATAACTTAGTTTATTAAATACAAAATGCAATATCATGCCTTTCCACAGACAGAAAAACAGATGGTAGTTATGATGACATAACAAAATAATATTAATTAATTAGGCCTAGTGTAAATATAATATTGGGCAAACACTGAAATTCATACAGTAAACAAAAATAAAAAATAGAAATACAAATCCTTCCCAACATTGCTGTGGGTGAAGTCAATTCATAGTCTAATAAAATCTTGAACACCTAAACAATTGTAAACTTCCTGCTATTCTTTCTGCAGAATCTGCACACCACTATTTCATGCTCTTGTTTAGGTGCCCAAGCTTTCAATAACCTCCCGTATGACTCTACTGAGGCCAAAGTTAGGAAGGAACTTTATCTTTTGACTGTACATTATAAGACATACTGCAGTAGCAAAAATAAACTTAAAATACATGCTAAAATAGCTATTCCTTGATTATCGGGTAATGCATGACAAAATGACAAAAAATAAAATAAAATAGCAAGCAAATAAATGTTATAATAGGCAGCTTCACACTCTCCAACCTTCTTTTTTCGTGGGTCTGTCTTATTAGCAGACTGGCTACCCTGTAAAGAAATATATATATATACAGTATTATTATAAATAATCCTAAACATGATCATTATCAATATAGCATAGGACCCTATAGACCCTATTCAATATAGACTAAGCCATGAGTTAGGCCTAGTCTTAACTCAAATAATGACTTAGTGTTATTTACTAGGCTTAGGCTATACCTATAGCTTATGCTACAAATGAAGATCAAATTAATTCAAACTACTGTACAATCATTTAGCCCAAAACATGGTAACATTTAAGTTTATAGCAGGAATCACCGTATTATCGTTTTGTTTACATGAGCTCACGGTAACGTTCGCATCTCTAATTTGATCGATTATATTTTTTAATAATATTGATATAACGTACTGTATAGGACATAAATCATCTAAATAACCTTAACCACCCCAACCTAACCTAGCATAGTGGGGGATGCCGCACATCCCCGCTAATGGGATATTCAGTGTTGGCGTGGGAATATTTAAGGCAAGGCTGTAGTATTCGGGGGTACCGCCCGTCTTGTTTACACTACGCGGACGCTCGCAATCATGTTCCTGTCTATTTTGACTACCGTGACTACCCATGACTTATTTTCGTCATCATATATATTGCCAGCAGGGGGCAAATAACAGAAAAAATAGCCGACAAAATAGACAGGAACTTAACCGCGAGCGATCGACCTATGTAAACATAACAACCGTACGCCCGGATACTACATCCTTCCCAGATTTCATTATAGCCTATCCCATACTGTATAATACATTTATGAATTCTGACGGTCTTGACGGGCAATGAAGTATGTTATATATATAATTTATATAAGAAACCTAAAGGGCACATGAATATCAATGTGTCTGTTATCAGATACGGTAACTAGAATTTAATCCAAAACATTAAAATTTGGAAAAATCATAGGCTAGTCAAATTTCCAATTCCCCATGCTTAGGCTAAGCTATAGGTTAAGATAATAAGAATAGGACCCTATAGACCCTACACTAAAGTCAAAACATAGGCCTAGGTTAATTTTAACTTCAAAACCTTCGAGGTCAATTGTAAAATAATAGATTGGTAAATGTGATCATTTTGATCACACACATGTGTGTTTTTCTTTGATATAACCTACAGTGATTCTATAAAGTGAAAATCACTGGAAATTAATATTTACCCCTTATCAAACAATTTTAAGACACAGGCCCCAGCTGCCCCACTAGCACTGTGAGATACACTATGGGTTGAGCCATCCTTCCCATGACTTATTGAAATCCAAATCAATGTTGCCAGCAATGCCAGTAGTGCCCAATTAGGGTTTGACCCCACAATTTAAATTACAGTGCTTATAGGCCTACCGGTATATCCTAATGTCCATAGTTACACATGGTAAGAATGTAGAATTCGGGCGTACCGCCAGCCTTGTTTAGCCTACACTACTTGCACGCTCGCGATATGTTCCAGTCTATCATATTTTTGACTGCCATGGGATACAATAATACATTGAGGCCCCCATGACTTATTGTCATCATCATAGCCTATACTGCCTATACTGCCAGAAGGGGACAAATAACAGAAAAAAAAGCTGTCAAAATAAACGGAAACGTAACCGCGGTGCACGACCTAGCCTATGTAAACATGACAACTGTACGCCCGCATAATACGTTCTTCCCTAACACATTTCGGGTAGGATGTAGTGAGCGGGCGTACCGCCATCTTTGTTTACATTACGCGTAGTGGCGTCGGACCTTTCCCATCATGTTCCCGTCTATTTTAACCTAACCTAACCTAACCTAACCTAGTATTCATGTAGTAATGACAGGGGGCAAATAGCAGAAAATATAGCGTCGAAATAGACGGGAACGTAAGTGCGACCGCGGCGATCGCCTTATGTAAACAATGACGACCGTATGCCCGAACTCTACATCCATCCCCACATTTCCACCGGTCGGGGCATAGGCTAGGCCCAGGGCCCCCAGGCTTAGGAGGCTAGGCTATGTAGCAACAAAATAATTATGGGCAGGGTGCCAAAACAGAAATTATCCAGTTCTGGATCATTTTTCTAAGCTTACAAGGATCAACTTTGCGCGGTGTCTGCGGGGGGTGCGGAGGGCGCAGCCCCCCGCTTCATAACAGGGGGTCCGGGGCGTAGCCCCCCGGCCGCCGGAGAAATTTTGAGATGTGAAGGTAAATATATGCACAATACATGCTCAAAATTTATTAAAAGGAATGAATAATATTGTAAGTAAAAGGGATGTTATGTATGTTTACTGGTGTTTAATCAGGATACTAGGGGAGCTGGCTGCCTGTACTTCAGTCTCAAAGAGATGCACTTCAAGTCCACTAATATAGGCATTGAAAACAGGTTTTTAAATTATTCTTAGCAGTCCCTGTTTTAGTTTTGTAACTTTTGTCCAATAAAGATTTCATGTATATTTGTTGTTGCATTCCAAGAACTATTACATACTTAATTTATATCCTTTCATATGATACATGAGTTACTATAGAGTACTGGTTAAAATACATACCGGTACCAAGTTTCAAGAATAAACTTTGATTAGAACATTTGTTTGTCTATTATTTTCCCTGGTCCGAGTAAAAAATACCTGGGTAGGCTATTCCCATCTCGGGTTAAGTACAATCAGTAGGAACGTAGAAACTTACTTTAATTTTCACAACTTTAAAAGACTCAAGATTCTGCGAGGCTAATTCCGAAAATATTCAATCAAGTCTCCGTTACCCCCATGAAGTCAGGTTATAGTAATGACAAGACATACCAATAATATATGTTAGTTAGCGGGTGTGTGGACTGTGGGGATAGTGGCAGCCCCCACTTTGGACACTAAGACTAAGTAAAGTTAGGTTAGGGTAAGGTAATGCAAATTATCTACTCATAACATGATAAACAATTGAACAATAAACTACCGGTACTGTACTATATTCCTTGAAGAAATAAAAACAAACAATTGTACATAAGGCTGCGGAAAGATTCTTTAGTGATACCCAAGTCATGGCCGGGATTCCGGGAAATCTATAAATGCACTGTAGGCGGTAGGCCTAGCTGCTGGCTGTACACTTATTAAATTGTACCGGTAATCTGGCTAAAAAGTTACCGGTATACAAAATGAGAACATAGAGGCAGGGTGCAGATCCCACTTTGGACACTAAGTTTGGACTTTGGTTAGGGTAAGTTATTGCAAATCTTCCACTCATAATATAAACTACAATAAATAAGATACCAGTAGATAAGATACTACTGTAGCCTATTCTGTCTATAGCCTATACCTTGAAAACAAAAACAAACGGTAAGACTGCGAAAGTATTCTTCAGTGACAGGTCTACCCCTATAATCCCACGGCATGACGGCAAACTGTTATTGTCATAGGCTATAGCCTAGCCAGGGTGTCGAATGACGCTGTTTTTTTGAGTGATACAACTTTCTGTATAATGATAAAAAAAAAAAATCCTAGCCTAGGCCTAGCCTACGTATTTTTATATTATTATTTTAAAAGTTAGACATCTAAAATAGGCCTAGGCTTAGGCCTACTGTGTTCCAAAACTCAAGAGTAGCCTAGCCTAGCCTTACAAAAAAAAAAAAAAAAAATACAGGAATGTTGGTCTAGGCTAAGTTTAATATACACTTCCCAGGTCATTTTAACAGTTCTATTGCTTCTATATATCATATAATACACCATAGAGTAAGTTTTTAATAACTAGAAAAAAAGGTCATCTTCTAAATAATTACCATAATTGAGGACCTTCGCCATTCCCGGGTTAAGAGTGGGCTCTGAGTCTTAGCCTACCAGAACCAGATTCCCAGCTGCCTAGCTAACCTTATTTTTTACTGTCTTTAACCTCAAATCTTCCTTGATCTTCATTAGCCTATCAATACATTATACATAGCCCCACTAGTGGGGGCAGTCCTAAGATTGTTGGATAATGGGTTATCCTAAGCCTAATATGCCTAGCCTCAGCCTAGGCTACTCATTTCTGCTTCAAATCATCATTATCATCATAGGCCTAGGCTAATACAAGTAGGCCTAGGCTTATCTGAAAAAAATAATATGCTTGGCTACTTACAAAATCGCTGTTTGGTGCTTGCTAGAAGTCAGGTTTATCCAAAGTATCACCTTGAACTTATACCTTATATATAATGAGTTCCCCAAGATTAATATGCACAATTTTAGAATGTGTAGGGCACTCGCACTTCACATGAAGTCAATGTTATATTCCAGCCCCTTAATTCACTCTATTTTTCCACAAATATATCGGTAAATAACAGCTAACACATTTCCAAGTGTTCCACAGTTGATTGGCGGCAAGCTAATTTGACGTCATCATTGGATTATTCTCGGAAACACCACAATGGAAAACATTGCTGATATTCGTTCGTTGTTTTCCATTAATCCAACCACATATATACCCCTGAAAAACCAATAATTCATCATAAAATCGTACTAATTTATAGCTTACCTTATGCCTCAAGGTCTTGCGCTCTTTGTCAAACACGTAAAATTTATATTCATTCACTATTTTTAAGAAATTAGCCTAGAGACCCCATAAAATTAGCACATACGAAAAAATATCGTGTATTTTGTGGGAGTTTAATTAAGATCAGATCAGATCAGAAAATTAACATTCAAACTTAAATTAATATTTTACATTATTCATTTCAGTGAAATTTAGTCAATATATTAAACACATGGAGTAGTTTAGTTAATATATACATAGTTTTAGATAAATACCTATTATTATCCTTTAATCTACATATTATTGAGCATTCGAGTGCCAATAAAATTACGGTAGTTGTGTTCGTCTTGACTCAGCCTTCGGCGCAATATAACATCGGAGTGTAGGGGTACATTGGTTGTTTGTTTGTTTGTTTGTTTTAGCGGACTCTCCCATCCAGGAGTTCGTTCTATGAACGATGGCTGTTTCCTTATTGTAATATATATTTGTTATATTGGTGCTAAAGTCAGTCACCTCATCCGAACCGAACAAGTTGTGTTTTCACAGTGTAAACAAATCGCTCTCATGACTCGAGCTCTGGATTTATCCGTCTATATTTACATTAGTAGCTGCATTTGGACTTCAATACAGGTGATATATAATAGTTCTAAGATCATAGCCAATGTAGAGTACAGTGTAGAGCAAAGCAACTATCGTTTGATGAGTGTAATGTAGAAATAGAATGTCAGGTTTAGCGGGGCTCCCGGCCGCCCCGGGACAGTCACAGGCTCTTAGCCTATTTCAGTATCAATATTTTTTCAATGTTAGGTTCGGGATCACGAAGAAAATGGGCGAATTTTGGCACACTGATTATGGGGCATAATAGGCCTAGCCTTAACATATATAGGCCTAGGCCTAACATAAAAAGAGAGATCAAGGTGCCAGATTTTGGTTCAAATTATAACATTGTCCAATAGCCTAGATCTCTGGGAATGAGTTGTGTTGCCGGGTGTACGTCGTGTAAACACGAAAGTTGATGTCAAACAGTGGGGGTGTGGGGCGGCAGCCCCCACCTATAAAACTAGGATAGGTTAGGTAAGGTTGTTATGTTAGGCTAATGTCCTTTGACTCCTTTCAAAGGGGTATAGCCTAGCCTAGTAGCCTAGGCTAGTAAACACTAGGATATACCGGGTCAGAGGTAGGCTAGCTGGCTAGGTGATACACCCAATAACACAACTCTTGTTATCTCTGTTAGGCTGCTTTTGAAATAATAGGCCTATGCACAGTAGGGCCGCTATCCTACTGTAAAATTACCCAACATTTGGTCTCCTGGGGGTCAAAATACAAATAGGCTAGGCCTATTGCAACGTTAAAGGGAAATTATCCAAGGCTAATAGGTAGCTAGCCTACATGTCACTGACTTACATCTATATAATGTGCAACATCCTATAACTGAATTGGCTTAAGTGAATTGTAAAGTCCCCAGCCTTCCTATGACGCAATCTCTTCCTGCTGAATCACCAAGCCGACTTGGCTTTGTTTACATGTCAAACACATCAAAGAAAACTGCACAACGATGTGAAGAAAACGAGTATGTTCGGGGTAACTAAATATTATTTTACTCTATTTTTACAGCAGTAATCTTTCTTTTCTTTGTTAAAACAATACGTTATATTCTTAGAGTTTTATCACGTTCTCTTTACTTTTTCGCAATAATTTAATGGATGGGTAATATTGTCTTTTAGGTCCGGGTTTTAGGCTGTCGATTTCATCGGCCATAACAGATTAGCCGTATTGTGTAGGCTACTACCTGTCATTATGTTTCATTCATGCTGGATTTGAGTAAAAAGCGATATATAAAAAGGTAGGTAAAGGCAATATATATATATATATATATATATATATATATAGTCGGTTTATTTCCAGCTGACGGTAATTTGTCTTGTCCTCATCGTGATTTCTTAGCTATTAAACAGATTTGTAAGTGAATTATGTTGATGATTATGACAACTTGGCCTTAATATGATGCAGAAATATAATAGCTTCACATTTTTCCATTAATATAGATACATCAGTTGCTAAAGGATTCAATTTACTATCAGCTGGAAAAGAACATCATATAGGGACACATTCCTACTATAGCTGCTGGAAGGTAAGGGTTAGTCTTGTATCCGTGGTAACCGACTATTTATAGGTACAGTACTAGGGAGACGTACTACTTGGTAGGTAAGGGTTAGTCTTGTAGCCTAATCCACATACAGTATGTACTAGGTACTATAATTAAAATGCCCCAGAACGAGAAGCCCACCACGGAAGCCACGAGCGAACACCACCAGGAAACGGGAACAGAAACACCCGAAGGAAAGGCCCACAGAACGAAAGGACCAGGTGACCAAGCCAACCAGTTAAGACTGGCCGAAGCCCGCAGGGCTAAGCAGCTCCAAACCACACCTGCCTATCCCTTCTAACCACTGACCCTTCCCCCACCTTGTGTATACACTACCCCTCGTGTCCTACACCTCTACCTACATGATGATGAACATGAATACACCTTAATTTAATACACCCATGCCCTGTCCCTAGGTTGAGCCAATGCCAACCAGTTCAGACAGGCCTAAATCTCTGTATGTTTTTCCATCCAAGAAGTAATATGTTAACCCCCTGTCTTGCCAGACTAAGTTTCTGAAGACCAACCGCCCCCATAAATCTATGTATGTTCTTCCATCCGAGAAGTAATATGTTAACCCCCTAAAATACCTTGTCTTGCCAGACTAAGTTTCTGAAGACCAACCGCCCCCATAAATCTATGTATGTTCTTCCATCCGAGAAGTAATCTGTTAAAACCCCATGTCATAATTGATAAGAAACTATGATACCCACGGGTACACCAGTGTATGTATAACCATTATTCCTGTAAGACCTAGACAGAAATGACTGCAGATGTTAGCCACCATGCAGTACCTCTAATTCTTACCCCAACCAGAGATTGTATACACCACCCTCTGTTACCATTGTCTCGACGCCTTTCCACCACGAAACAATACCGAAGCTACCCCTACGAACGGCCGCTTTCTTTGATATATATGTCATAGAAAACGCAGTTCCCAGGAACAACTAGAATCAGCAAGAAATAGTGTCAGAGTAACAGTGTCCATAACCATCGTATTGACGAGTAATAATACACCATGTTTTTCTCTACTTTTATCCAGTCAAGCACACACCTACAATTAACCTCCTCTTCCCCACAGCCCACAGTCCACATGATTCTATCATTTCCAACCTCATATACCACCACTTATTGCTCATCCCCCGGTAGCGTTTGGCTAACGTACCTTCCCTGTCATTAACCCCCAGGCTACGATACCAACTGTAGCCTAATGCCACCCCTACGCCCAGGGGCGTAAACCATGGGGGGGACGGGGGGGGGACATATCCCCCCAACTTTAGAACTGGGGGGGATATCATAGTCTTTATCCCCCCAAACTTTTTAACTGATATTTAAGCCCATTTGTATAGGCTACCAAGTACCAATCGAATTTACATCGATAAGTACATAATATAATTATGTTATGTCACAATTGCGTTCGATAAATTGGTGCAGAGAGAGAGAGAGAGAGAGAGAAACCTGAATAACGTTTTTAATTATTTATCAACCAACGTTCGGCATCCTACTATAGCACCAGCTGTTACCATATCGTGCGTTTGAATTTTGGTTCACGTGAAGTTATCCCGTCCCGTCTGGCGGCGTCGCGTCTGGACTCTCTGGGCAAAGCATAGTCGGTATTTCGCCCCAGACCCCGGCAGGCGCAACCCGTCACTTGTGGTATGTACTATGTTGTAATTTCAAATTGTAAAACAGTAAATGAAGGCTCATTGAGTGTAGGTTTCATTACATGCTAAACTGCTGCCTGTTTCTAATCCCATGTTTATGATTATTTCATTATGCACAATAGCACAGGTAAATTATAAGTGTGAGTGCATTATGTGCATAGATGATAGATCGTGTGGAAGACGGGAAGTCAGATGAAAATATTTATTACAGTATATGAATCTGTTGATTCGGTTTTAAAAAAACAGGTTATTATGGTTTTAACCCGTGGAGCCCCGGCTAGTTTTGTAATGTTTGCGCACCAGAACCCGGACGGTTTTCAAAAAATGGTTTTATTCCAGAAACAATAGCGAATGGGTTAGGAATGAAGGAAAAACCACGAAAAACCGCTCAAAAAGCTTAAAAAATGGTCCTACAGAGCCCCCGAAAACGGATTTTATAAGAGTAAAAAATTGAAGGCAATTATCCCAAAAAACCAGGTTATTGCGCGCTCGCGCGCACGCACGTGGACTTTGAGAGTTTTCAACCATCGGCACGGGTGCGTGGGATACGTACACAGTTCCCATACAAATCTGAGCCCTCTTGAGTGGCTACACCTGAGGTCACGGTCGGCGCAATTGGGGCGACGCGCCAGGCGCGTCTCTGGGGCTGTGCGTTACATACATCGCCGACGCGTCAGGCGCGTCGCTGGGGCTGTACGGGTTAATTCAACTCAAACTTAGTATAGCCTATTAGCCTTACATGTGGAGTCCCATTACGCCATCAGAACGGTAGGGAATGTGTTGATAGTGGATAAGAGGTTTTGGAGATGGAGGAAGCCTATTCGATTTGCTGTATTTACATATAATGTTATTTATAATGGTTTGAGTAACTTAACAACAAATATTATGCCTGTTGGCTGCATTTTTTGTTTTGTTTACGAATATTAAATTATCACTATTTAACCTTCCAAGACACGAGGACGAATTTCCTTTCAGGTTTCTGGTTATTATTAGACGATTTTATTCAGATTGGGGAGGGTATATGGCATATACCCTCCCCAATCTGAATTACTATATGGAAGTCAGGGTGAATTAAGATAGCCTTGACCCTTTGAATTTTCATAGTTCCGTCCTAAGCTGTATAAAATCGTCTAATGATAGCCAGAGTAGACTATCAAAATGCATCAGGATCCTCAAAGAGTTAACCCTTTCGAGATCGAGGACGCACTTGTTAATTTTGTTTTAGCCAATATAAGACGATTGTATTTAGATTGGGAGGGATCTCTGGGAGTTAGGTTAATTGGTATCATATTTACCCATCTAGCTGTTCAAAATCCCTCCTACATTGTATAAAATCGCCTAATGATAGCTATAATATACTGCCAAAAACCCAACATGCGCCAGGATCCTCAAGGGGTTAAATATACCTTTAAATCAACTATGGACCTATGGTATTTATAGTGTTTTTGTGTGTGTATGTTTCCCAGTGACATCTCACTTAGGCTAGGGTGCGTGTATTTTGTAGTGTAGGTATTGGATATTTACTGTGAATATATTGGGTCAGGCTCCAATTCTCGGGCATGATTCCCCGCCCCCCTCTACCACCAAAACAATATGTATATATTTTCCATATATTTGCACTTCACACAAGAAAATTTGTATTTTTCTCGACACCGGACTAGGCTATATTAAATGTAACTTTTGAAGCTCTGATTAATTTATTAAATGTGTTCTGTCCTGTTATGAAAATATTCAGCATTTTTTTCTTTAAATAAAACTTTACTGTTCTGAAAGAATATTTTGTTATCACATCTGATGTAGCTTCTATCAAGAAATTATTAGGCATATACTGTAATTATGTAACATGGCCGACGGTATAAAACTGGATTATAATCCATACTCCTAGAAACTGGGAGTTATCAATATCTCTCAATAGGCCTCAAAATGTACCAAAAAGTTCATAAATATCAAAATTTTCATGGGGGGGCTTACAGCGCCCCCCCCAGACCCCCCAGCTGCAAGGGCTCGCTTCGCTCGCCACCCACCCTTATTGTCCCCCCCCAACATTTGGGAGCTAGTTACGCCCCTGCCTACGCCCAGAGACCTTAGGGTCAAACTCCCACGTAACCCCCTTAACCCTCTCCCTCTCGTTAATCCCCCCACGCTCCTCAACTCCCTTCCGACCTAGCCTCTCCAGCATACCCCCTGAATATCCTTAACTTTTCCGTTACTAACATTCTCAAACCTTTTGTATATATACTCCTATCCAGCCTACCTTCCCCCAGTAGAAAGGAACACCATTAGAACTTTACTAACCCTTTGCATACCATCTATTCCCTCACAACCCATTCACAACCCTGTACCAAATGATCGTCCGTGCGAGGCTAGCCGCCTCATCAGTGACTAACTTCTATTGCCATACTTCCAGATCAATGTGGCAGAGTTAGCACCAGTCTCCACCACATCCAACCACCCATGCAATTAACAACCTAACCAAGTAAACCAGCTGATCAAGGCACCTTCGGTTTTGGTATTACGAACACCCACATCTGTCTCATAAACAGAGGGTTATTACAAGCCCTTGTGATATGGCAAGCCCCCAGCCACAGCCACCCCGACGACCATCAAAGAGAAGGGACGCGCCCCTACCCCTTTCACCCACCCGAGGAGGGAGACCCCAACCCCTGCGGAGGTATACCTGACCCCTGTTTTGACTTCCGGGTCATTGCCAGGTAGCACAGGAATTCTTCCTATCAATGAACTAACCATGTATGACTAACACCTTTACTAACCTCTATTAACCCCCAATAACCCATTAACCTTTCTTGCATACTCCGATAACCAAATTAGCACCTCAGCTATACCATAGAATAAAGACTGAACAATCTAAGAGAGACGCTCCTATCACAGCTGTCCCAATCCTCCTCGCAAAGTAGATCCAGTCTCTCTCCCCTAAATACTTCCAGTATAGCCAAAATAGTACCTCTTACTAAGGTTCAGTTATATCACATTATGAAGGCTCCATATAGCCATGTGCCACAACAGTAATCACCACCTTACCTAGTTCCCGTATCCATTGAGAGCTCAAATAAATCCATAAAAACTCGAGATCCCTATGGCCTACAGGGTTCAAAACCGAGCCTATAAACCAAGCTCCAGCCCCCAGTAAAATCAGTTGAAAGATAGACACCAACCAGTGGCTGGCCCCTTAAGTTGACCTCTAGCTCTGCCCTTGTGTTGTTCCTGAGAATTGAGTTCCAGAGCCGGCAGACTCCGTGGCAGATTGAGATAGAAGCATCTGTCCACGTAAAAGACATCTACGTGCACCTTATAACCTTCACATAAACCAGTGGGTATATAAGAGTGTAGCCAGCAACGATCGCCAAGAGATCCGTCTTGAGAACTTCTACATATGGACCATCTGGACGGCCGCAGAACCAGTCGCTAGCCCCCAACCTCACGGACGCAAGATAACCAGGACCAGACCAATCAAATATGACCCAAGATTCACTCTATCAGTACTACAGTGTTACAGTGCTATGTAGAGATTCACTTATTAATATTTCTATGAAGTGGCTATATCTTTGTCCCAGTGTAATTCATATATGACCATTCCATTAGGAAGTGCTAAGCGTATCAGTGTTTATTAATTAACAGGCGATATTAACTCTCGTAATTACTCATATATCCAGATATTAATACATAACCGTGAAACCCTAGTGATATCTGATGTTCGCCCACTGATTTGCGTTCTATGTGTTTCTGATACAAGAATATAAAACTTAGATCAGTACCCCCTCAGGTTACTAGAATTCCCGTGCTCTAAAATACGCGTGTCTAATCTAGTCTATGAATTACTCCTTGTGCACCAGAGCTACTAGTGATAAATCTAACATTGAATATGAATCTATAAGTAATATTTATGGTCTCCAATATATAAACTTGTGAATAAAGCCAGTGATCAGAAGATTAATACCTGAACGTTGGAAGAGGGAGACTAGGCTCCATCCAGATCCACTTAATGCTAGTTTGTTTAACTTCTATCAATTGTCTTGTACGAATATTCATATCTTCTTATGCGTCAGATTAATCATCATCAAACAACATATAGAAGTGTGTCCCTAAATAAAAGTGATCGTGTGTCGTGTTACCGTGTGTTTATTTTGTGTTCTCTATTCCTCATACCTTGTTTTGTGCATGCAGCCTTCTATACCCAGTCAGTTAGAACTCACATTACCCAAGTTAATCCTGTAGAAAAACAGGGCATAACAATAATAGTGCCACGTACTAGCTGCATAGGTAAGGGTTAGGCTAGTCTTATCCTCTGTAATTAAAAAAGGGGTAGAAATAATGAGCTGTAAATTTCCACACCTATATCCTGGCTGACCTTTCCCATATCATATGTAAGACATTTTAGCTTGATTACAATGATTAGGCTACTCTAATCGTTTGTGAGTTATTGAAGTTAATGCTCAAGAGGTTTGGACTACTTACTTGGAATAGGGTAGAGCCGGTAGGCTATAAGTAGGCCTACATAAGAAAACATTAAATCTGCAGAAAGCCTATTGGCCCATACGAGGCAGACCCTTTCTTCCATACATCCCTATTTGCTCTTATGCCCTACACTACATCTCTCACTATAACTTATATTCCCTGCACTACGCATATCCCCTACACTACATTTATCTTATAGCTAGTTAAGAACAGCTGGTATGTAAGGGTTAGTCAGGATATGCAACGTGAGTCTGAACCCTCTTCTACCAGACTGTGGCACAAGGGAAATTATGTTATGATAAACAGATACCTGACCGATATTGACTGGGACTATGAATTTGCTAATTTGGATGTCAGTCACATGTTTACCAGACTGTGTGATATTTTATCCCCGCTGATAGGCAGATATGTTCCTTTTAAGAATCACGACTGTTCAATTACACCACCCTGGCCTGTCAAACCTCCCCAAACACTGAAAAGGAGAAGTTACTTGTGGAATCAATATAAATTACTTCGGAGAACACATGGTAGAAGGTCAGAGGAGGCTATGGCTGCACTTAGTCTGTTTTTATATATTAATTCTCAATTTATAAATTTTGCAATAAGAAGTCAATCTCAATATGAATTCTCTCTTGCACACAATCTGGCTGGTAACTCTAAATTTGTCCATGCATACATCAGACGTAAGAAGGTTGGGAGACCTGGTGTGGGGCCTCTGAGGGACAGTGCAGGCCAGATTATTCATGATCCCAAATTAATGTCTGAATTATTTGCCAGTTCTTTCTCTTCGTTTTTTACAGCTCGCTCCCCTGACAATCCTGCCCCCAACCAGATGGCTGCTGCATGTATTGAGGAGGTTGATATTACTTTAAATGATGTGACCTGTGCTCTTTCCCAACTCAAATCTTCTTCGGCATCTGGACCTGATAATATTCACCCAACCTTATTAATATCATGTTCTTCTATTTTAGCTTATCCTCTGTTGCTGATTTTTCGTTCTTCTTTTAATTCTGGACTTCTGCCCCAAATCTGGAAAGAATCTACAGTTATTCCCATATTTAAAAAGGGCTCACGTTATGATCCTCTTAAATTACAGACCAGTTTCTCTTACTTCCGTTTGTGTTAAAACCCTGGAGCTTATTCTAGCTAAGTACATTTTTGAGTATGTTGAGTCCAACGGATTGTTTGATCCTGATCAGTATGGCTTTAGACCAGGTAGATCTACTGAGGACCAACTTATTTTAACATATAACGATATCACATCATGGTTGGATAATGGTTCTAATGTAGATCTTATTCTGTTTGATTTTTCAAAGGCATTCGATGTGGTCTGCCATGATATTCTGATTGATAAGTTATAGGCCTACTGTTTAGGTATTCGAGGTAAGTTGTTGAACTTGATTAGGGAATTTCTTTCGAATAGATCTATGCAAATTGCTGTAAATCGTCATTCAAGCTCTACAAAAGATGTACTCAGTGGGGTCCCGCAGGGGTCAGTGCTTGGACCATTGCTCTTTATATTGTATATGATTTTCCTGACATATAACATTGCCTCTTTAACAAAAACAATTTGCTGACGACCTAAAATTATATATACAAATTTCAACCACTTCTGATGAGGATATAATTTCCAACATGACTACTTGTCAAAATGATATAAACACACTTCTCAGGGTGGCTGATTCCTGGGGTTTAAAAATGAATATTAACAAATGTGTTCACCTTAGGTTTACCAGGAGACCAGTAAATTGGGAGAGGATTGGTCACACTGGTTTTTACTACTTAGAGAATTCTCCCATTCCTCTGAGGGATTCTGCTATTGACCTAGGCATCACAGTGGACTCCGGAATGAAGTTTCATCAGCATATAGCCAATATAGTAAACAAAGCTAGTGGAGTCATGCATAATATCCTTAAGGCCACAGTTAACAGGGAACCCTCTTTTATGATGCCATTATATATTTCTCATGTACGGCCTCTTCTTGACTAGGCTACTCCTCCTCTTTGTGGCACCTCGAGTACATAGGTGATTCAAAACTTATAGAAGCAGTTCAGAGGTGCTGGACGAAGTGCATCAGGGGGCTGGAGAGTCTGTGCTATGCAGAGCGACTTAAAGCTCTTAATCTTTTCTCTATGGACGGTAGGCTTCTGAGGCACGACATCATTAAGTATTGGCAGATATTTCATGATCAATGCAGTATTAATCCCAATGATATATTCACTTTTCCATTGTGTACAACAACTAGAGGTCACAGGTTTAAAGTGTCACACGTGAGAACTGAGCTTGAATGTAGAAGGAGGTCGTTTGCAGTGAGGTGCATCTCTGTGTGGAACTCTTTACCGGACACATTGGTATCTATTTCTAACCTTGATACATTTAACCCGGGAACTGCGGGAAGACTCTTAAGAGTTCCCCCGGCGGACTGCGGGAAGACTCTTAAGAGTCAGAGGAAAAAAAAAAAAAAATTAAACATCGATTTTTTTTTTTTTTTTTTTTTTTGCCCTTGGGCCATGCAAAATATCAGTCCTCTACCTCCCCTCCTTCCCCACTTTCCTCCCCTCCTTCAGTTATCACCTATTTTCCCTGTTATTCCCTTTTTCTGAGGTATATTTTTGTGCTAACATTAGCGAGTTGCAAGCAGGGCATTGTCATCACTGTTAGCAAGCGAGTGCAAGAGAGAGAGAGAGAGAGAGTATCGATCGACAGTGTCTCAGTGGCCTTGGGGGAAATTGGCGGGAAAGCAGGTTGCCTCACCCATACATTATGTAACTCGCGGCCTGTATCGCCGATTTTGACCATCCAAACGCTGTTTTCACTCGTTTTATTGTTGTTACAGGTTAATACCTTTATAATCAACCTATAATAGGCGCATATGGATAAGTATTAATGCTATTTGTGGTAAAATGAATATTTTAGTGATGGAACCAGCTCAAATACATCAGCACAGGCAGACGTTTCTAATTACCCACATGCGCAGTTCAGAGGTTAAGGGAGCCCTGGCACGTCACCTTGGCAATATGCTTTACAGGTACCACTAGCACTGCTGTTATTACTATTTGTATCTTGTCCTTCTTCCTGCCACATGACCTTTCTTATACCACACTTTTCTTATATGCTGCATATGATGCACTTTCCAGCCCATTTTTACATTTTAATATTAAATGACATTGTAACTAGTGGGCTGGCGCATCAGCAGAGTGAGGCTTCCCACCCTTCCCTCAGCTGAGGAGCCTACAGTCAAGGTTTGGGAAGCCCATCAGGTAAGAACCGTATCCCACGTACTAGGTAGTAGGTAATATACTGTATAGTGCCACGCACTATACCCTACTCCAAATAGGGTGCCCAGAAATTAAAACCCTTAACCTTTGACTTAAATAGGGCTAGAACAAATGGGCTGTACATTTCCACACCTATATCCTGGCTGACCCTTCCCAAATGGTAGAAATATTAGCTCAACTACTCTAGTCGTATCTGAGTTGTAGAGGCTAATGTCCAACAGTTTTGGCCTACTTACTTGGAATAGGATATAGCTGGTACGTAAGGGTTAGTCTTGTATCCCACATACTAGGTACTAGGGACATGTACTACCTGGTAGGTAAGGATTAGTCTTGTATCCAACGTACTATAGTCTATTCGCTGTAAGTAGACGAGAAATCATGACCTCTAACCTCTGTAACTCAAAAACGACTAGAGTAATCCAGCTAATATGTCAACCATTTGGGATGAGTCAGTCAAGGAATAGATGTGGAAATTTACAATTTGCTCTAACCCTTTTAGAGTCACAGAGGATAGAGGTCATTATATCTCACCTACTTACAGAGAATAGACGATAGGCTCTAGGTTCGGTGCCACGTACTAGCTGCCGCAGCTGGTACAGAAAAAAACGGGTAAATTTCTATAATTGCACCTATACGAGCTAAACAAATTATTATTGTATTTAACAGGAAGGTACAACGAGGTAAGTGATGTGGTATAGATGGCAATATGCGGAAATGGATTATAAGGGCATTCCGCCCCCTCTGAAAAAAGTATATCAATCTAGATGTGACACAGATTTTACAATGTTTCAGAGAGACATTTGCCTAACCTATCCTAGTATTATGGGTGGGGGCTGTGGTGTTCTCTATGGATTATAACTGCTATTAGTCAATTTAGAATATAGACTATAACTATGGACTAACTTAACTACTAGTCCTAGTCTAATTTATTCTACTCTTTACATTGTGTAAATAAATGCAATTTGTAGGCTAATATAAAACTATAGAACATCAGTGGCATTGAGAGTGTATGAAGAGCAATCCGATGAGGGGGTGTTAATCGTCATCCATAAGAAATATGTTTTCCCTCTACGTGATTTTCTATAGCCTATGGAAGTAAAATGAGATTGAATTACGGAGGTTATTTGTTACAAAACCGTTTAACAAACGACAATCGTAATGCAAATTATGGAATCTTTCGTATAATGCTTCCATCATAAATACAATTGCAGAGAAGGATATAACTGGAGCGGCCGACTGCACAAACTATCAGTAGCCTACCCAAAATTTGTGTGAACAATAACTTTGAGTTTTTCGACTAAGACTATGAGTGCGAAAAATATTCCTGTAATCATACCAGAGTTGATAATTAAATACACAAAGGTAGTCTAATGTCACTTACACACAGGATATGCATACAATGGTCAGTATATTTACCTGAATGAGATTTCTCAAGAAGTTCATGTTGATATGGCCACTGTTTATATACTGTAGGTAGTTTTGATATATTTTCAAATTGCACTGTCGTCACCATATTTCGCGTAAAGTGTTCATAATTATATTACAATACCGTTTTTCTCTGTATAGAAAATCATATAATTAATATACTGAAACAACACACACACACACACACACACACATATATATATATATATAATACAAGGGTACTAAAGGGTATTAAGATTTGATAACATACTAAGTTATTTCTGGAGGTATCGGAAAGCTCTCTACATCATGAAACATTTCAACATATGTTTTTTCTTTATTTTTAGTGTTCATCTTGTCATATCAAATATTACTCACTATTCGGATACGGATGTATGTAGGCCTATACAGATAAGGCTATGATGGTGCCTTGTTCACCGGCATTGCAATTGCATACATATAATTTAAAACACGTCACTCTACTTTCACAAGGTATTTAAATGTGACTATAGTATACACACACACACACACACACGTGTGTACCGGTATGTATACAGTATGACAATAAAAAATATCCGACAATTGATCGCAAGATGAAATTGAGTTAATTATCTCGGTCGTAAGCAGACATTATTCGACTAGTAGCTCTCAACCAGTACCAAATCAACCAATACTGTTAGGCTAGGTTAGGTTAGTACTGTATTTTGGCACTGGTTTGGTTAGTCTTGGTTGATTTGACACTGGTTGAGAGCTACTGGTTGAAATGGTCTACTGGTTGAGTTGTCCGGTCACCGGAGAACCACGCAATGTGTATGGCACATCATTAACTTTCTATAAAGTCCATTTTGAGTAGGTCTATGTAGTTAAATATGAAGTACATACATACGATTTATATGATGTAATAAGCTTGATTACACAATTTATATCGTATTCAACTTTAACTAAAAGTTGAAACTTATGATTACCATAAGCATAATTAATTTGAAATCAGAATACAACTCTTATCATCTTCACACACAGACTTTGGGCTGCTAGTCACGAGTTAACACAAAACCAACACAGACACAACACACAGGCGCACGCACAAATACACACACAGACGCACACACATCTAGTACTTCTAGGAACGTTCCGCCCCTTCGAACAGTCTGCTGCATCAAGTCTCAACCAACAACGAGGGGCGTCGCGCTCTTCGGTGTCACTAGTAGAGTGACGAGCAAATTATAAGCTCGTAGGGTAAGTAGCCTATATATACGGTATATACTCCCAGTGAAGCAAATAGGCTATTATAACTATGGACAAGATCTTAATCCAATCGTACAAACAAGTAAGATAGCTATCAGTCATAATTAAACTTCCGTTCCAAATTAGTGAATGTAGCGGATGTAGGACAATAGAGAGAGATGTGTGTGTGGGTTACTGCATGTCTATATTATACCCTAGTATGGTGTCTGGCGGCCCTCCAGCCAACCCCCCTGCCCTACATCCTCCCTCGTACGACGCAATATTCTTACACGTATTGGAAGGGTCTTGGGTAGCCCAGTGCCCACATTGAAACACACTGCTTGATTCATGAAAGAACACTTGATATTACCTAATTACATAGTTGTGTGTGTGTGTGTGTGTGTGTGTGTGTGTGTTTTACTTAGGCTATTTATCGAGGCAACAGGCAACAGGGTAAGTTTTTACGCATATGACTGACCCATATTTTTAGACATAAGGAAAATGCATTACACACATTACTAATCCCAGATTGGTCACGCCTTATTCTTCATATAATGTTAGCTATTATTAGATTATTTGATTCGCTTATAGTTTAGGTGGGATTCGTTAGACTTGAACGGTGTGTATTCCTTTGATCATTGAAGGTCTTTCATAAGATATATATAAATGTCTAGTGATATTCAGAACAGGATGAAACAATGCTTTCGATTCTGAAGAGGTTAACCCCTACAGTACCAGGACGACCCTTTTATCATATTCTGGCAACTACTAGACGATTTTATTCAGCTTAGGAAGGACCTCTAGCAATAATAAGGCTTCACACTATCTTAACCAACCTTTTTAGCTACCACAGATCCTTCCTAAGCTGCATAATTTCGTCTAAATATAGTTAGAATACAATATAACACATGTCGCTGGTACTCAAAGGGTTAAGGAACCAAGTGTTGTTGTATTAACTCGGATTCGTCGAGATGATAATATAATTCTACTTATATCCTTTTCAAGGCGAGATGCCTTGCTGTGGTAAAACTTGAGAATACAATAATTGTCTTATTTCAGGCTTCTCTTGCGAGGAAGTCAGTACCCCCCCCCCCCCGCCTCCAACACACTTGCATTTCTGCTACTCATTCTCCTTGTCCATCTCATTTTGATAGTAGTATTCAAAAAGTCTCCCACTCTTCCCTTCTCTGATAACTCTCTTACTATACAATGACGCATTTCTTTTTTTTACATTAGCCATTATTGAAGTTGACCCCTTCAGCACGATGTCGAAATTTTCATCATATTCTGGTTACTATAAGGCGATTTTGAGCTTATAATCCACCTCTAGGACTCAAAGGGGTATACAATCTCAATAAACCCTCTGTATAACATAGGTCCTTCTTAACCCGTTAAGCGTGAGCTATTGGTAGTGCACACCCTACCGCCAGGCAACAATATTAGGCCCCATTCCCACCTAAAATCGTAATTTTGCGATAAATATCATTATTACTTATTCATATGCGCCTATTTTATGTTTAATATGAAGATAGTAACATGTTACAACAATAAAACAAGTGGGAATAGTGTTTGGATGGTCAAAATAGCGAATTATTGCGAGAGCCGGTCCATTCATGAATTGTGGAGCACAGCGAGGCAGACCCTCCCCTCGCGAGGCCTGAAGCCTGACTGACTTACTCATACACACTCTTCCTTACGCAACACACTCGCTAGTCACATGACACAACCATAGAACTGGCTTGGAGATATTGACACGAAAATATACCAATGAATCTCCTATGAGCTACAACAAATAGAAGAAGAGAGCAAAGCTGTTGCAAGCATAAAGGAAAACTCCAAGTACTTCTTTTCATACGCTAAACATAAGACTAAAACCACATCAAACATCGGCCCACTAAGTAGAGATGATGGGTCATTCACAAGGGACAAAAAGGAAATGAGTGAACTATTACATCTACAGTATGAAACAGCCTTCAGAAAGCCTGACGAAACAAAAGCAATCAGAGACCAAAATTAATTTTTCATGAATAATTTCCCCACGGAAACCCCCCAGATTCTGGATATTAATTTCGAACCAAAAGACATAACAGAAGCCATCGCCAACATGCCATCCCACTCGGCACCAGGCCCGGACTCTTGGAGTTCGATCCTAATAAGGAAATGTAAGGAAAACCTCTCAAAACCCCTGGCTATAATGTGGAGAAGGAGTCTAGACACTGGAGAAATACCGGATAGTTTGAAAAACGCAATAATTGCCCCTTTGCATAAAGGAGGGAGTAAAGCACTACCAAAAAACTATCGCCCAGTAGCTCTGACTTCCCACATCATTAAAACTTTCGAGCGAGTCCTGCGAGGCAAAATCTCAACATTTATGGAACAAAATGAACTACACAACACTGGTCAACATGGGTTCAGAGCAGGAAGATCATGTCTCTCGCAACTATTGAAACATTACGATAAAATTCTTAAATCCCTAGAAGAAAAGAAAAACGTGGACGTCATTTACACCGATTTTGCTAAGGCATTTGATAAATGTGATCACGGTATTATTGCACACAAACTTAAAGCAAAAGGGATAAGAGGTAAAATCGGAAGGTGGATATACAACTTCCTCGTGAACCGAAAACAATCAGTAGCAGTAAGCCAAGTAACATCTGAGCCTTCAGACGTCAAAAGCTCAGTTCCCCAAGGAACAGTACTAGCGCCCCTTCTTTTCCTCATTCTAATAAGTAACATAGATGCCAACACAAGACGCAGTACAGTATGCTCCTTTGCGGATGACACGAAACTGAGTAAGATAGTAAAGACACAGGAAGACACGGGCCAGCTGCAAGAGGACATAAATAAGGTGTTCCAGTGGACCAGGGAAAATAACATGCAGTTTAATGAAGTCAAATTCCAATTAATACGATACGGAGATGAGGTTTTCGTTAAAGAGAACACAAGTTACATAACAGAATCCAATCACATAATAGAACGTAAAGACAATGTGAAAGACCTTGGGGTGATAATGTCTGAAAATATGAGATTCAAAGAACATAACCAGGTCAAAGTTGCAGCTGCGAAACGGCTAACAGGTTGGATTCTACGTACATTTAAAACTCGCGATGAATTGCCTATGATAACACTTCAAATCCCTGGTGCTACCGCGGCTAGAATACTGTAACGTATTAACATCCCCATACAAAGCAGGTGAAATTAATGACTTGAAAAGTGTACAAAGGAACTTCACCTCACATATAAACTCAGTAAAACAGTTACACTATTGGTAGCATTTAAAACTACTAAAGCTGTATTCGTTGGAACGTAGAAGGGAACGATACTTAATAATATATACGTGGAAAATCGCAGAGGGTTTTGTACCAAATCTACATACCCCAATAGCAATGAAGTTCAGTGATAGGAGAGGCTGGGAATGCGATATCCCCAAGATGAAAAATCGGGGTGCTATGGGCTCTCTGCGAGAGGGCTGGTTATCACATAGAAGAGTAAATCTCTTCAACAAACTCCCGCGGCGAGTAAGAGACATGAGAGGTGTCTCGTTAGACAGCTCTCGATGTCGAACTACAAAAAGTGCCAGACGAGCCAATCTTCGCAAGGGAGCGCTCCGCCTCTTCAAATAGTCTGCTGCACCAATTCTCAAACAACAACGAAGGGCGGTGCGCTCCTCGGTGCCACTAGCAAGAGTGGCGAACTCCACATAGGTGAACATAGGTAGGAGGAGGAAGGAGGGGATTTTGACAGATGTGGAGGAGTGATAGAAGGTATGGAGGGGAATTATCTCACTTAATCACCATTTCACTTGTTTTAAGGGCTACTAGGGCCTTTTAATTTTTTTTTTTAGGCCTTACCTCTTAAGAGGTTCCTCGCCCTTGCTCACCAAAACCTCTTAACCCGTGGAGCCCCGGCTAGTTTTGTATTGTTTGTTCACCAGAACCCGGCCGGTTTTCAAAAAATTGTTTTATTCCAGAAACAATAGCGAATGGGTTAGGAATGAAGGAAAAACCACGAAAAACCGCTCAAAAAGCTTAAAGAATGGTCCTACAGAGCCCCCGAAAACGTATTTTACAAGAGTAAAAAATTGAAGGCAATTACCCCCACAAACCAGGTTATTGCGCGCTCACGCGCACGCACGTGGACTTTGAGAGTTTTCAACCATCGGCACGGTTGCGTGGGATACGTACACAGTTCCCATACAAATCTGAGCCCTCTCGAGTGGCTACACCTGAGGTTACAGTCGGAGCAATTAGGGTGACTCGTCAGACGCGTCGCTGGGGCTGTGCGTTACATACATCGCCGACGCGCCAGACGCGTCGCTGGTGCTGGACGGGTTAAGAGTCTTCTCGCCGTTCCCGGATTAAACTGCATAAAATCGTCTATTTTTAGACAATAAATGCTAAGGAGCCATCATCGATATGCAGGGATTAAAAAGTTAGTTTTCCCCCTTTGATTTGTATACAACCTTTTAAAGTTAAAATAAAATTGTCTATGTTAGCCAGAATAAAAGTAAAATTACGGCAAGGTATGGAGGGGGTTAACTATTATGTACTCCTCTTGAACAATATAATCCTACATTAAATATGGACACACTTTTCTTCTGTCTTTCTGTGTCATATATCTCCAACAATACCAATATATTTCCTGATCTTCGGTTATCTCGCATACTATAATATACAGGTAATATAATATGTAGGATATTGCCCTAACTGGTAAATATTTCTGGTAGCTAATCCCACTTTATCTTTTTCCTTTTCTCTCATATTATCTCATTCAGTCAGTTCTTATGTCTGCCTACCCCTCTAGCATGATGTAATGTTTGTAATCTGATATTACATTTTGTCAGCCACACCTATTTCCCGACATACATGCCCTACTTTACCATTCGTTTTGCTTACACCAGTACTTATACGCTAAGTACTTATATGCTATATGTTTAAGATCTGTATGTGGTAACCCAGGTTCAAATCCCGGTAGGATCACATGCTTTCATTAATTCCATTGGGAGGTGTTTGGTGTTGGGAGTGAAATTAATATATTAGATTATCAATAGGTTCAAGAATATTTCGTAGCGAGGTCGGTCCTAAGTGAGCTGTGCCCCATAATATATGCTTTCCTTTCGCTTAAGCATTTGGCTATTCATAGTGCAGTTGGGTACAGTACCGTACATGATTAGATTAATATCCAGTATTCGATAAATGGATATCAATTGTGGTAATTTGCTGTACTTATAACTGTCTTGATGGTGTAATGGTTAGTGTTTAAGATCTGTATGTGGTAACCCAGGTTTGAATCCCGGTAGGATCACATGCTTTCATTAATTTCCTTGGGAGGTGTTTGGTGTTGGGAGTGAAATTACTAGATTAATTCATCTCGTACTGCACCTCATCTCATATTAACCTCTGTTTAGGCATAACCTTACTATGCTGCTATCCTAATCCAATTCAATATGATGGCGTAAATTAAATTATATTTTGGCTATCACTAGACGATTTTAACTTATTTAATTAAGGACATCTTAGCATTCTCTCGATTAATCTCGTAACTCCCAGAGGTCCTTCCTAAATTCAATACAAATTTCTAGGATAACCAGAATAATATGACAAATAATAAATTCATAATCGCACTGAAGGGATTAAGATTGTTATTATTCTATTCACAAGTCAATTATTCGTATCATCATAATTATGATGTTTTTTTATTATTTTCATCATTAGTGCAGGACACCCAATTCGTCAAAGACATACGAGTGCCTGAGTGAAAATGCCAGGGAGCTATACTAGCCAAAGTATCCGCACCCTGTGCTGGATAAAGAGAGAGTAGTCCTGAGACCCTGAAAGGACAGTACCGTAGTCTATCATGATATCACACATAGCACAGCTATTATAGCCTATATATATATATATATATATGCAGTATATATACAGTATATATACAGTAGGCCTATATACTGTATATTTGTTTCGCATTCCTGGGAACACCTGAATACCCAAGTATAATCTTTACATAATGAAGCAGTTAGGTAGAAGAATTGTGCATTTCTTGATAAAGGTATCAAAATTGGCACACACAATAATAATCGCAGTATAATCAAAATTAGATATAGAACCATCATAGGTTTAGCCCATGTTGGATTTTGCAGGCCCTTTTCTTTTCAATTAATTTCTATTAGAGTTCTGAAACACACAAATTTGCCCCAAACTGTATACCATGGTAGATATGTCAAACTAGTCTCAAATGACTCGTCTGGGCAAGGGAAACGACTTATATTCAGAGAATGTTTGGCTAATGTTGACCGTTTGACTTGTACTGGTCCCTGTAGTTTATCATCATGCCACAAATTGGTAAAAATTGTTGCCAATTGCCACTAATTTCTTGAACTACAGGGACTAGTAGGCCTACAAGTCAAATGGTCAACTTTCTATAAACATTGTCTGAACATTTATTGTTTCCCTTGTCCAGACGAGTCATTTGAAACTAGTTTGACATCTCTACCACAGTATACAGTTTGGGGTAAATATCTGTGTTTCAGTAGGCCTACTCTAATGAAGATTAATTGAAAAGGAGCTGCCAAAGCCAACATAGGCTAAGCCTATGATGGCCCAATATCTAGTTTTGATTATACTGCGTTTATTATTGTGTGTGCCAAATTTGACACTTTCTTCAAGAAACGCACAATTCCCATACATTCTCTCACTTATCTCCCACACTAACAGTCCCATGGGCTTGGGGGATACAGGGACGTACCCAGACATACAATAAAAGTTTTTCATGAATAGAATGATAAAAATAAGATACACAAATAAATTAATAAATTATCAAATGGGTACAACGTGGTGTGAGCCTTACATAACCTGAACATCTTCAAGGTACTGGCATCGGTTGTAAAGTTAAAAAGGATACACATATTTCAATGAAACACGAGCACAAACTAGAGAGAGAGAGAGAATGAGTAATGTGGGATATGTTAATGTGAACCTATACTCGGTACTGTAGACAATTCCAAACGTTTTCTTTTCAATCTTGCAGACTTTACAACATCCTTTTCCTCCCTTAAATATGCTATACTTTTGTTTACTCTATTAATAAACAGAACATATCCTAATGAATGGCTTCATACAAAATCATTATTTAATAGTGGCCCCTCCATCATTGACAATGTTGCCTATTAGTATAATAGTCTCCATTCAACACCCACGTCAGTCGTTTGAATCAACCGCCGCGAGGAAGAACAAAGTCATTCGTCATAAGTGCAACGCTACTTCTCTTATGGTATCGTCATAGATTGGGTACCCACTACGAAAAAACTTTCGTAAAAAAATAAGAGAAGAAAAAAGGAAAAAATTAAATTACTTAACCCGTGGAGCCCCGGCTAGTTTTGTATTGTTTGTTCACCAGAACCCGGCCGGTTTTCAAAAAATGGTTTTATTCCAGAAACAATAGCGAATGGGTTAGGAATGAAGGAAAAACTGCTCAAAAAGCTTAAAGAATGGTCCTACAGAGCCCCCGAAAACGTATTTTACAAAAGTAAAAAATTGAAGGCAATTCCCCCCAAAAAACAGGTTATTGCGTGCTCACGCGCACGCACGTGGACTTTGAGAGTTTTCAACCATCGGCACGGTTGCGTGGGATACGTACACAGTTCCCATACAAATCTGAGCCCTCTCGAGTGGCTACACCTGAGGTTACGGTCGGAGCAATTAGGGTGACTCGTCAGACGCGTCGCTGGGGCTGTGCATTACATACATCGCCGACGCGCCAGACGCGTCGCTGGGGCTCCACGGGTTAATCAAGGTTATAACACGCTTCCCACTTCGGTGGATTTCTTGCGTTGTGGCTTCTTGCCGCTCCTCGCCAAGCGCACCATTCGTCCTTCTCTTCCTCGCGAGCAACGGGATAGGTTGTGTGCCCCGCACTCTGCTTCATTCGATGTTTGCTCAATTCTCGTGAGTCCTTACTCATTTGTATATATCTGAGTTGTAGTGAACAAGGTTTAGATTAGCTAGCACGGGTTATCATATTGTTGCCCGCAGGAAGTGTTAAATTAGGGTACTATTCAGGAGCTAACGTGTTGTGTTCAGGACCGACGCCACATGTGCTTTTCATTGGTTCTGCGCGCCTTAGTTTTTTGCTATTCCTTAGTTAGGAGGCTTTTTGTTTATCACGAGCTGTTCTTCAGTCCTGTGTTTATGGCCTAGGGGCCTTTTTCTTTTTTAATTTTAGCAGACGCGCCAGTCTAAGGATTGTCACACGTGGTGTGGAAACTTCTGGCGTTCGAGCCTGCTCGGAGGCCCCTTTCGGGGGCTTCACCTGCTTCATGCTGTCCGGGGTTGTCTTCAGGGTAAGTTCGTCCTACTTGTAGGGTGTGTTACCTTGTGATAAGCCTCGTTAGGTTCTACTCGTTAGGGGTGTACTTTATCTTTATATGATATTTTGTTGTGCTCCCTTTTCTTGTGCTCCCTGGGTGTTAGTGTTGCTCACTTTCCGGGAGCTCAAGGAGATGTCCTTGCTGCAGGGGTTTTTTGTGGTTGGTTTTCTCTGTCTTGTGCCCCTGCCTGAGTGTTTTCCTGTTTTTGGGACCCGCCGGTCCTTGGTTCTGTGGCCTGAGGTCGGTTGCCGCCGTGCCGCCGTGCGGTCTCGTTTTTCCCTTACCCCTGTGTTTATTCTATGTTTTTGGTAGTGTGCCACTACACCTCCTTCCGGCGGTCTTGCAGGGCCGGCGGATGGAGACGTATCCGTTATAGATACTGTATCGGCTCACCTTTTTTCTTACCAGTTTACCCCGTCAGCCGGCGGCTCAGTGTGTAAACAGACCAACGGCTGCTAGCGATTTTTTTTTTTTTTTTTTTTTTTTTTAAGAGACAATGAACGGAGGAAGGAAAAACACAGATAAAACAAAAAGGTCCATGTGCCTAAAGGCATCCTCCATTCGTAAAATGTTTGTAACAACTGGATTTAAACATTTGTAGATTGTAAGTTTGTGGAAAGCAATTCGAGGGAAGTGAATTCCAAAGAGTAGTAGCTCTGGGGATAAATGAATTCTGATAAGCAGAAGTTCTGCATTGTGGAGGAGAAAGTGTAAATTCATGGGCGCTCTCAGCTGCCCTAGTTCTACGGGGAAAGATGTGGAGAGGCGGCACAATTGAAGCAAGTTCCTCGGAACAATTGCTGTGAAAATATCTGTAGAATAATGCAAGGGATGCAACGTTTCTTCGTATGGATAATGTAGGAAGGTCCTGTGTGATTGCAGGGTTATTGATTAATCTAATAGCTTTATTTTGAATTTTGTCCAACTGCCTCAATGCAACCACTCCACTTCCACCCCACAGAGGTGAACAGTAATCCATCTGAGAACGCACATGACTTTTATATATCACGGCCAACTGCTCGTCAGTGAAGAATTCTCGAACTCTGTACAGGAGTCCCAGTTTTTTAGAGGCATTCTTAGCAATGCTTCTAACATAATGTGTCCAGCTCAAGTTAGTAGTTAATGTTACACCGAGAATGTCAATACTAGGGGAAGTGGGAATATTTACATCATTAAAAAATATATGGGAGTCAGTGAGATTCTGTCGGTTAGAAAATTGAATGTACTTGGTTTTCTGTGCATTAAAGGAAACTAGATTCTTTTGTCCCCATCCATCAATTCTAGAAAGGTCCTGGTTCAGAGAAATTGCAGTGTTTATTTTTGAATTTATAAGATCGGGTTGGGTGAAAGAATTGGTAAATGTGAAGGAACTGTGGAGTGTTGAGTCATCTGCGTAGGAATGTATTGGATTATGAGTGGTAGATATGAGATCATTGATATGAATGAGGAACAGAATTGGGGCCAAAACTGATCCCTGGGGAACACCAGCATTTATTGAGTGAAATTGAGAATAAAGGCCATCTACCATTACACGTATTTTTCTGTTATGAAGATAAGAAGAAATTAGTGGAACTAATGATGCAAGGCCGTAGTGTGACATCTTCGACAATAAGGATTGATGCCAGACTCTATCAAATGCCTTTGATATATCCAGTGCTATTGTATGTGTTTCACCATGTTGGTCTGTAGCTTGGTTGATTTGATGCGTAAGAAGGCATAGCATGTCTGCAGTTGATCGACATCGTCTAAAACCATATTGCCTATCACTGATTAATTTATTATTCTCAAGATGCTTAATTATGTGATTATTTAATATAATTTCAAAGACTTTACCAAGAGTGGAAGTTATAGCTATTGGTCTGTAGTTTGATGGATCTGAAGAGGCACCTTTTTTAGGAACTGGATGGATGTTTGCTTCTTTCCAGGGTACTGGGAAGCATGAGGTATGAGTACACAGACGGAAAAATTTTGCCAATACAGGAGCGAGCACCAAGGAGCAATTCTTAAGTACTATTGGAGGAATTTCATCTGGACCAGGAGCCTTATCTACCGAGAGATTCTGCAAAATAGTTTTGACATGTCTGGTGTGGATCTTAAGTGAGGGAATTTCAGGCGAATTAAAATTAAGTACAGGGACATCTTGATTTATTTCATCTAAGGTTGAGTTGGTGGAGAAAATATCCGCAAGAAGGTTAGCTTTTCCTCGTGGGTCACTTACAAGATTGCCAGTCGGAGATTTTAATGGTGGAATGGATGAAGCAGTAGTGAAGTTGGATTTAAATGAGTTAAGAGTAGACCAAAATATTTTGTTATCATTTGGATTATTTAGAAGTTTATTTGCCTGCTTGTGGAGAAAGTTTGATTTAGTTAGGTTTAATACAGTTTTGGCATGATTGTAAGTTATAGCACGCAGATTTCCGCTGAGTTCATGGTTCATTAACCTCTGACCCATGTCACAGGTAGGCAGGCTGATGTGAAACTCCCCACGATTGAAAAGGGCGTGACAGCAGGTTTTCACTACCTCTTAGGAGTCAGGAAAAGGTTGGAGGCAGTAGCCTAATGTTTTTCTGACGCTGGGAGGAATAGGATGTTAAAACCTCTCGGGTTATCCTTATGAGCATAGATTCCTGGAAATTTTCGATTTCCAGACCCCTTCCACGTTCCGGGCAGCTAAGGAGAAAGCGTTACCGCCGGGGAGGGGAGTGTCTGTGACCATGCCTCTGTTATCAACTTGTTCTACGCCTACATGCCTCTTGGTACCGGCAGCGGCGCACAGGTTGTGTATTAGATGTGTCAAGTGTTTGGACAGATCCTCCTTTTTATGGACCTCACGGAAATGTCCGGTATGCTCTGACCTGTTTGAGGAATGGCTAGCAAGCCAAGACATGTCGTGCTTACTAACTCTTATAGAAATTAAGAACAAATTTGCTGCGTATGCTTCACGGGTAGCAGACGTAGAATTGTCTTGCGATAGTGCTGAACTATTGAGGCTAATTCATCTTTATTCATTCGACGACACCTCAGTCCCTCAGGCACAGGTCCGCCCGATACCAAACACGAACTTTGTTTCACCCCAATCTTCTATGACCTCTGAACAGAGCTCCCCTCCCCACACCAAGAGGATTCGCTCAGAGTCACCAGAGTGTGTGCCGTCGACCCAGCCGGAAACATCCGAGAGACTTCGGCAGAGGGCGTCCAGCTTGGAGTTCTTGCCAGACAAGAAACGCAAGCTATCTAGCCCAAGGCTTACTGAGAGAGATGTAATAGGTCACTTTAGCTCTAGCTTCCAGTTTTATCAATCTGATGCGCAGCGGGTTGCCTCGACATCCACTTCGGAAACGCCGGGGGTTTCCCCCGGTCTTTTCGAAACGGATGCCGAGCGACCTCATTCTGCAATGAGGATTAGGAAGAATGTGAAGGTTAGGCTCCAGGGTTCTAACCTCGTGCTGATTAAGGGTTATTTGCCGGAGTCCAGAATGGGTCTAGAGATATCTCAAACGCCGGAGGCCCAGGGTGTTAGTAGTGTTACAAGTCTTAAGGCTCAAGCGCAGAAGTCGGGAGACACAGACGCAGGGGTATCAAGGTCTCTGACTACGCCGGAGGCGGTCACTTCAAAAGGGTCTGACCTCAGAGTAGACCCTACATCGGCGGGACAGACCGTACAGGCAACTCCTATGAATTCAGTCCCAAGGGACACAAGTCTACAACCCTCTAGGGAGGCCAGTAAATCGCCGGGTGGGCGAGTAAAAGAGTCGCCGGCGAAAGGTCCCCTCTCAACGATTAAACCTAGTGGTGATAGGGTACTAGCAAAGTCAAGTCCCCTAGTACAGGTAGATGAACATCAATTAGAGGAGAAAAGTTCAAAGTCTCTGAAACGGCCGAAACCTCAATGCTTTACATCAAAACAATTAGACGATCTGTTGCATAGGGTGCTACAACAATGTGCCATTTTGAAAACACATCAGGAAGCCCCGACGGAGGCTGTGGTGCCTCCGCCGATGGACTCTGTGCCCACCTCCTCTAGGGATAACGAAGTCTTGCTTCTTAACTCAGTTCCCCCCTCTACAGGGACGTTGCCAGAACAAGTATCCATCCGCCCTTTGTTACCAGCCAAAATTAATATAATTGCGGACCCAGATATCATCATGACCCTGACAACATCAAACTTATCTCTCCCCAATGCCGGTAGGCATGGGCAAGACTTACCAGCCGACAGCCAGGTTCAATCCCGGCGAGTGGAGGAGTCACTTTCTAAAGGGGAAGGGTCTAGTAGTTCCTTGCTAACTGACAAGCGGGTATCTGGCACTAATGTGTCTTCCATGGGAAGGAAGGAGACTACTTCTGGCTCGCTAACTCATGTCAATAGTGCGGGAGATAACGTAAATCCTTACCTACAACATAAGACTAAGTCCCCTAAAGTTGATAGGGCGGCTCGATATCCGGCGGCTCTCCCGCCGGATCTCGAGGAACCCATGGACTCTCAATCAGTAACTCAACCTCAAAAATCTCTGTCAAAATCGGAGGACCAACCTCGGACTCGGAAAGAGCCAGGTAGGTTGTGGCTCCCAGTAACCGCGCTAACTAGAGGAGAGGGGCACAAGTCAACACAGGGGGAGGTTCCGGTGCCAAAAGAATGGTCTATAGAAGTGAATAGGAGAAAGGTCTTCAGGGCAAAAGACGCACAAGGAAAAGTGGTAGAAGTGCAGGTTCAGGCAGTGCCCAACCCGACTAGTTTTCGATACTTTGTGTATAACCCTGGCCAGTTGACCCCTTTTCCGTCGGATTACCCTAGTCCATCCCCTCCTACCCCAGATGTCCCGGTTTGCCCCGATTGCTCTCAACGCTGTGGCTTCAATGGGTGCCATTCTATAGAGTACGACGAGCCTATCTTAACTTTTCATCGATGTAATCCTCATCAAGACCGAAGGGAATTACATCTGGGTGAGGTGGGACATGGACCTTGGGTGACATGGGATCAGAAGGTCCAACAATATGCTATTGATGTGACGTCCTATGCCTCGTTACCGGTTCCCCCACCGCAGCATACTGAGTTTGACTGGCTTAAGCAACAGCCCGGCGGAGTTCCCAGGGCTATTTTTGAATTTCTCATTGCTCCCCAATTCGAAGCCAAAGATTTTCTGCCCCCTTTTACCGTCCCAGACCCTATTGAACTCCAGAGGGAATTCCTAGTAAGAGATAATGCCCATCGAAAATTTATTAGTTTTCTCCTCACCAGGGATACGGCTCAGGCCATTGCTAAACCAATCCCCGATCCACCCAGGCAAAGGGCCGAGATATTCAAAGCTTTTCAGCAATATCTTCTACCGCATCCGGCACAATCCTTATTAGACATCCGGACAGCCTTATTTGAGGCAGTCCGAGCAAGGCAGCTACTCAGACTCGGTATGGTACAGGGGTTACCGGTGAACGTTTATTATAGAGTTGTTTTCTCTCCAGTACTGACGGCAACTACAGTTAATCCACAGACACAGAGGGACGTAAGAATGATGCTTCAAGTAAGCAAAGGGTCTCCCAAGTAAAGAACTCTTTAACTTTACATGCACTAGATGGCCGGCGATCGCCGGACGTTGCACTTTAACAAACTAAAAGAGTTAAAGATCCTCGAGTCTCTTTTCCCAGTGGGGGTCGGTCTTTCCCACTTAAAATTCCTGTTTTTCCTCCTCTCTCCTTAGGCCTGGCTGGGGTACAAGGTATCGAGGGGGATTGTGTTTACCGCACCTGGGCCGCGCCTTGAATCTCTGCTCTGATTCAAAGTCTGGACTGCATCCCGGCGGACAATTACCAGACCAGTCTGATCACGAGGACTCTCCGAAGCCGGATCAGCCAACCATGGGTGAAACAAGTAAACCTTCCATAGAGGTTGACCGGGAAGTTCACCATGCGGAAACACTAGGAAGCGCGTCAGACAGTTTTGTGCCAAAGCTAAGGAAGGATTTTTTTGTTAGACCCCACTCGAAACCTTACACGGGTCGGGAATTCCCGAGAAAAACAAGAGCTAGACGTCCGCCGGTGGCTGGCCATCAGCTATTGGGGGTAACTGGTAATTTAGGGCCACTCAAAGAAGTTTCCCTTATCTTACCCATTACTACCTCTCCGGTGATGTACATTGATTTAAGCTAGGGGGCGCATATCAAGGGGACACTAACTACTCCGGTCGGGGAGCCAGATAGTTGCTGGTTCACCTACAGTGCATTCATTCGACATATATCGAGAGGCCCCGCCCGCTTCCCCAACCGTTATCATACGGCTGGCATGACTGCGAGGTATAGGGGTGTCCAACAGGGTTACCAAATCAGCACAAAAATATTATTTAATCTGTTTGCAGAAGTAACTAGAAGAATACAAACTAGTAAATGCCTACCTAATATTGCTAGAATATTACTCCAATATTGATAACATGTGCTAAAAGATTCGGAGTATAGCCAGCATTCTTATTGCTAGGTGTAAAATATTGCCGCTAGATCAAGTCAATATTTATTTATCAATTTAAATTATTAAAAATGGCCTACAAAGCCATCTACCTTTCTACATCAACGAGTGAGAAAGAAATGTTAAGACTGGAGCCTGTCTTTAACAGCTCCATTCCCTTGTTCAAGTAAATACTTTTAGATCTAGCGGTAAGGTAGCTACATTGGCAACGCCGGTGTCTTCTCTCTCAACTGTCAATGCGCTGTCATTCAAACGTCAGTTCAGTTCCCTCCCGTCTTCTGAAGGGGGAAGATGGCGTCTCCTGCCCATACCCCTGGCAGACCTGCTGGTTCTCCCCGACTTGTCAGTCAAGCCAGGAATATTGTATTAAATGTATTCAAGTATTTTGATAAGGAGAAAACTGAGCCAGTTGATGTGGTGGTGCTCCTCGTGGTACATCCTGAAAACGTCATTATTGGCGGCTAAATGAATCACAAAATTATGATCTACACAAGTTGACTGATCAGTCAAAATTTAATCACTTCACAATATGAGAGAGAGAGAGAGAGGGAGGGAGACTGAGTCACACAGACAAGGGAGGGGGAGGCATTACGGTACCCTATACAACTAAAAGCAGTCGCTCACTAGGCCTAGCTTAATAATTGTCTACCTCTTCTCTGCCCAAGTAGACGAGGTAAAACAATGGTAATGGAGTCTACTTTTCTGTACAATGGTATATGGTAATATTGTATAGTAAAGAGTAACTGCAAATATGCATGTATTTAAGCGCTCTTACATCGTATAATTAATTTTACTTGGAGCTCTTATCAGCTCCGTGGTAAGGTGACAAGTGACTTGTCCGAGATTGCGGTATGATAAGCTCTACTTCGTCTACGGCGCTGGTGGAAGCGGGCGGGGCCTGTCGATATATGTCGAATGAATGCACTGTAGGTCAGAACGATGATGTTTTCTCCCAATTAAGTAACATAATAAGTTCACTTGTTTACTCGTAACACAACAAGGGCAAGTCAGGCCCCGAGGGAATTTGTTTTTTTTCCTTAGGTGGTTTATATTATTTTATCTGCACTGCCAGTTTGCTCTGGACTCCAGGCCGGAGCGCCGCGGCGGATTGGCCAGGATCTCACAGTTGATCGGACAAAAAAATGTGTTGCTCTCGGCTAGACGAGAAGACTTTGTTGTACTTCATTAGCAAGGGAGTTGTGTCTTAGTCCCCCTTAATTTTTGTGTCCCCGGAGGCCTGACTAGTCGACTTGTACGTACGTGGGTAAGAGGTTTTTTGTTACTGTCACCGGCAGCATGAGTAGCTCAGGCGCCAGTCGATTTTACGAAACTAACAATTTACAAAACTAAGCTCTCCTCAAAATTGTTGAGCCCTTAGCCAGTCTCGCGTATGGGTTTGTGTGCCTGCGCACATCCCACCCCCTCACGCAGTATGTGGAATAGACCAGCAACCGGACGGTTATTCATCTCCGCCGCTAGCTTCCAGTTGTTCCATGGCTTCGGCCCACATAGGACACCACCATCAAAGGGACTCGGAGGGAGGGGGTTAAAGGGTTAGGTTCTCAGTTACAGTTTTTTCATACTAACAAGTAGTCATACAAGGAAGGGCGTACTGCTTGCCTCTGGTAACCCCTAGAAGGGTACGAACCGGTCTCAGATCAAATCCGTTCTTCCTGGAAGGGCGGATTTTGTCAGCACAGCCCTTCCCTTTTTTCCTGGCATAATTATCTTGTTCTACAACCGGCAGACTATTAACTATCCCTTTCTGGAAGTAGAGTGGCGGCGACCACAGAAACCATACGCGTAGACCGCAGTTCTCTAATGGGTAATTGTTTTTTTCAGTCAGGTTTGTTTCAGTCCCGGGATTACTGAGCTGCTCATGCCCCGAGAATTCGAATTGTTTTACCTTTTTTGAGTCAGGTTAATAACATGTAATTAGTAGGCTACACTTCTGTGTCTGAAGTTTTGGTTTACGCCGGCGGAGCTCACCCCCCCCCCCCCGGCGTGTAGTGGCCGGCGAGTTGCGGTACATTATAGTGGCATGTAAGCTCCTCCGGCGTATTACCGTGTTTTTTCTAACAAGCATAATATGAGGTTCCTTTGATACTATTTGATCCATATTTGGAAGTTCAGTGAACTACTTTATCTTTTGTATCTGTTTAGCTACTCTCAGGTTTTCAACCTGAGCGGTTTTCTTAGAGAAGAGAGAGTGAACTCTACCCTATCTATCTATCTATCTATTGCCTGACGCCGTGATCCCCGAAGGGGTGGCCACGAACGAACCGCCCCCATGCACCTCTGTCCCCAGTCAGTCGACGCCCCTCCCCCCAACCAGCACCGCCTTCGTTCATGTACTTCCTCACTCCATCCTTCCACCTCATATTCGGTCTACCTCTCCCCCTCTGTCCCTCCACCTCGCTCTCGTACACCCTCTTAGTCATTCTCTCGCTTTCCATACGTTCCATATGGCCGAACCATCTCAAGTTGTTCCTTTTCACACTTTCCAGCACATCTACCTCCACACCACACCTCCTTCTTACTTCCTCATTAGTCTGTCTATCCCTCCATGTAACTCCGCACGCACTCCTTAAGTAATTCATTTCCACTGCTCTCACTCTTGGTCTGAGTCTCTCAACCAACGTCCATGCTTCGCTTCCGTAAGTCAGTGTCGGGATTACCACACTGTCATGCAAGGACTTCTTCACTTCCATACTGACCACCCTATTTCTTGTTACTGCTTTTAGCGTTCCTACAACCCTCTTCCCCTGTTGTACCCTCTCCCGCACCTCTTCATCCATAGTCCCATCTTTACTCAACACACTGCCCAGATACTTAAAAGAGTTGACGATCTCCATAGCCTGACCGTTCAGCTTCACCTCACACTCTGTGACTTCACCCCTTTCGAAGACCATAACCTTGCTCTTCCCCGTATTTACCTTCAAATTCCGTTTTTTGCACACTGTTCCAAACTCATTTACCAGACCCTGCAACTCCCATTCATTATCACTCATCAGAACTGTATCATCCGCAAACAGCAGTATAGGTAGCTTCCACTCAATTCCCTCCCTTTTCAGCGATACACCAACATCCACTGCTCTTGATAGTATTTCTTTCATAACTCCATCCATATATACAGTAAACAACCACGGGGACATCACACACCCGTTTCAAACCAACATTCAGGTCAAAGAACTCGCTCTGCTCACTCTCCTCACGTACTGCCGCCTTTGCACCCTCATACATGCTCTTCACTGCTTTCAGCAACTTGCCCTCTACTCCGTATATTCTAAGTACTTTCCACAAACCTTCTCTATCCACTCTGTCATAGGCCTTCTCCAAGTCCATAAAGGCAACATACACCTTTTGTTTCTTCTCCAGATACTTCTCCACAACACAATTCAGGGTAAAAATCTGATCTACACATCCTCTTCCCTTCCTAAAACCTCCCTGCTCGTCACCTATCCATTTCTCCGTTCTCACTCTCACTCTCTCAATCACTACCCTACTGTATACCTTCCCTACTACGCTTATTAGACATATTCCTCGGTGGTTACCACACACTCCTCTTTCCCCTTTGCCCTTATATAGGGGGACTATTATGCCAGTCTTCCAGTCATCGGGTGCACTCCCCTTCTCCCCTTCTCTACCCCACCTTGGTAATATTAGCTTTGGTACATTTCCGAACGACCTCGCAGTAGGTTATCCTTCTTTGTTCTCGTAGAAACATTCTTAAGACACTCTCTCTTCACTAGTTTGTTATTGGGGTAGGTTTTTCGCGGCAGTTGGGCTGTTTTAGGTTATGTGATAGTACGGCCCATAGTGGGCTAAGAAAAGGGGGGGGGGATGAGGGTATTCCAGTACACCCTAAGGTAAAGCCCCCCTCGCCGGAATCACACTGCTACGCCGGGTAGAAGTCCAGGCATTGCTTCTGCCGGACAGAAGCCTGAGCATTACTTATAGTTAAGAGCTAGAAGCTCTAGATTTTATGTTAAATTGAATCCATAATTATTTTAAGAAATAAATATATAAGAGCTCCCTTAAGTTAAGGTGTAAGAGCTAAGTTACGTTGAGAAACAAGCTATGTAAAGCTAGTCAGATTATGGTTTTATGTATAAGTTAAGGTTGGCTATCCGAGAGGCGTACTATAGCTGGATGAGTGTTGAAGCTGGTCAAGGGACTCAGTTATTTTTACCAGATGATAAACTATGAATAGTGTAAAATCTGAAAAGAGTGATATACGATTTCCAACAGTATCTCATGTAAGAGAGCCTGTTTTTTCGAGCAGGTCTTTTTCGAAGCAACGCACTGCTCACACTCTTTAATATTTTTTATTTTTCTATATTGTATGCAAACAATAAAATAGATTTTCTGTTATACAAATTCTTGACTATACCTTGCGGGTTTGGAGGTTTTAGATATTGATGCGAATGTCCCCCTCCAGTCTTGAGAATTCAGGCAACATCGTCAATGATGGAGGGGCCACTATTAAAATATAGGTTTGATTCCCGGAGGGAAGTAGAGAAAACCTAATATTTAGTAGGGGCCCCGGAATCATTGACGATCCCAGCCATCCCCTTCCCATTCGCTTGATGTCTTGAGTATTATCTTGATATATCAGTGAAGGACGAATGGTGCGCTTGGCGAGGAGCAGCAAGAAGCCACAACGCAAGAAATCCACCGATGTGGGAAGCGTTGTTATAACCGATACCATAAGAGAAGTAGCGTTGCACTTATGACGAATGACTCTGTTCTTCCTCGCGGCGGCGGTTGATTCAAACGACTGACGTGGGTGTTGAATGGAGACTATTATACTAATAGGCAACATCGTCAATGATTCCGGGGCCCCTACTAAATATTAGGTTTTCTCTACTTCCCTCCGGGAATCAAACCTATAATTTATCGGGTTAGAGTTTATGGTACAGTTTAGTATAAATAGTTGGACAAAAACTATACGGCGTAAGATGTATTGTAATCACAACCCATATAACACCGATATGGACAAGCTGGGTGCCGTTGTGAAGGCTGATCCCTCAATACTTTCACCTGCCACCACCACATTGTACTGTGCAACATTAGGGTTAATAAATAGTAGATGGAACATTATTATCAACTGTTAACTTATTTCAGTAATTAAAAATAATATGAGAACACATACACACAAATAAATTGTTATATAATAAATTGAACCAGCATTAATGAAAAGTAAAATAAAAAAGAATATAATAATAATACCGTTTTCTTAATACTGTAGCCGGCTATCAAAGAATATAGGCCTACATATCAAAAGCATCTGCCAAATATATTTAGCTTCAACATCCTTGCGAAAAAAAATCCTTTTCAGATAATACATATCAAAGCACTGAGAATGTGAGCTTGACCATAACTTAACGAATAAACAAACATACAGATAAATGGCGTAACCAATGTTGATTTGTAATCGGCAATAATATACAGTATGGGCCGGTAACGATTATGAAGAGGTGCAACACATTATTCTCAGTGCTATAGCACAAGTTTTATCGTATTTGAAATTATTCAGTTCTTTGTCAATTATCTTACCAGTATTACAGAATGAAATCATAGGTATATACAGTATATATTGTATAAGAAAGGTATATCAAATAATTTAAATTTAAATTTGTATATTACATGGGTTTATTAATGCCAATATACCTATATAAGAGTAGATTATTATGAACACTTTAATTACCGTTTTCATACCCATATTTTTCCAGTGTAATATAATTATAATCAACATTTAAATATATCGGTAGCTAACTACGACACATGTGAGGCCTTCAACTATGACAAACATACCAACAGTCATTGACATGAACAATGATCAAATGTTAAAAATAGTCAGCATTGTTTGCCCACTGGAGTAATAGAACTTCACAATTAGGTCCTACATTATAGTCTCTTTATTTTCTGCTGACAAAATTGCAATGTATTCGGTTATTACTAATTGTTTGTCACGAAATATGATGCTAAATATGAAAACTGACAGTATTATGAAAGAGAGCCAGAGCGGTTTCATATTTTTCCATATGGCATCGAGAAAACAGTTGCTAAGTGATTCAATGTACCGTCAGCTGAAAAGTCCACTATAGTTTTCCCGAAAGTGATGACAAGTAACTAAGATAAAGTGAACCGACTGTCGACTTCAACTTGCACTATCATCATACATAATCACGCCGCCAGATTACAGACAGTTACTAGGAAATATGTATGACAATTAAGAAGGACTCGGTAATGTATTGTAACAGCTTTAAAAAAACAATGTATTCATAATAATAATAATAATAATAATAATAATAATAATAATAATAATTATAATTATAATTATAATATCAATAATAATAAAATCCACTTAATTCACTGCTGCAAAATATAGGCATGTGTAGCATGCGACAATTAGCTTGCTACAGTGATTTGTTTATTAGTCAATAGTTACAGAGTAACTACGTAATCATAAATGGTAAATGTATCGATTGAGCGACAATAGTTTCAACATCCAAGCATATACACCCATTTCAACATCCAAACATACTGTATACACCAACACTATTCACTGCAACAAAATGTGTGTGATAATTGGGACATTTAAGGATAATTCAGTGAGTATTTTTCAACACATTTAGTTTAGTACATCAAGTGCCTGGAACAAATATGAATTATCTAATTTATCTATTTCTACGACAGTGGTTCAAAGTATCTATTAATGCTACCGAAATTCGCACACTGCACTACTGCGAAATGAGGGTATATCGTGAGTGCCAAGTCTGTGACACCACCACACCCTGGGCTAGAGTCACACTGGGCAGGGCTGGCACCGGTGAGGCACTGTTCACAGCTAGGCTAGCTCACTGCCAGATAGGCAAATTTATAAATGTAACCCAGTTTTAATCATTCATACTGTTACTGTCAAAATCAATAGTTCACCAAATATCTTTATTTCAATTTGTGTGGAATCTAAGACACATAAAACGAATGTTACTAGTCAACGGGATATTACGAAGACATGAAGACTTAACAAAAAATATCAGTAACTGATAAAAATCAATAGTTCGCCGACACTCTTGTTTTTCAAGTGTGTGATTTTATCACACACTTGAAAAACAAGAGTGTCGGCGAACTATTGATTTTGCTGTACATTTGATATCACCCCATCTCGTCTGAATTTGATCCTATATACCGGTACTGCATCAACAATGTGGCTCAGATGTTCTTGAGCTTCAGTGATGTGTTATAATATTATATATGAAAGAGGATGCTAGGTAATGCCGTGCGGTACGTGCAAGGTGCCCATCTTGGTTGTATAAATAAAACTCAGAAACCCACCTCCAATGATCTGGTTTTCCTTTACCATCTCATTTATATTATCGGATTGATGTCAACATTTTTGCTTTTCCTTTATTCTGTTTCTTTCATTTCTCTGATAATCTACTTAATCCTTTCAGTAAACAAGGGCGCGTTTTTCATTGTATGTTGGCGAGCATTTAACGATTTTACTCAGCTTTGGAAGGCTCTATATGAATCAATGGGGTAAAGATTCCTACAAATCCTGCCTAAAATTACCAAACGCGTCTATTGATAGCTATAATTAAAGTAAAAAATGCATCCTCGTGTAATGCAAGGTTAAATGGGTTTAAGCCATTGGTTCTCTCCACTCATCATAGTCTGCTAATAGTAACATAACTATTGTAATTAACCATTTGTGTGTGAAATATGGTGGTGTTGTGTGAAGTGTGATGGTGCAGCGTGAGGTATGTTGGTATACTGTCAAACATTACGGGCATGGAAAGGGTAATTAAAGTGGCCGTCATAAAAATATACCCATATATACCATAGGTATATTGTAATAATAACCCTATCAAATATAAGACTATAAAGATAAATCACTGACAGTACATCCAATTACTATCTACATACCGGTACCGTAGCCTTTCATTCTCTATTACTACGATGCCGGTACCGTTGATAATTTACAGTGTATAGTGTAAAGTATGTTAATATGTACAGTATGCTAGTATAGTGTAGGCTATACTGCGAGGTACCGGTATGTAGCCTACACGGTTAATATTGAATACTTTATTGTAACAAAAATTATACTGGTACCGGTACATAAAAAAGGTGTTTACATTGTCATGTGCGCGAATTCGAACATGTAAATGATTGAAACAGTTATGTGTATTTATCTTTATTATTTTGTTGTTATCATTAAGCGTTCATTGTTTACAGTATAGCCTTATATACTGTACACTCACACCACACACTCTCCTCACTCATACCACACACTCCCCTCACTCATACCACACACTCTCCTCACTCACACCACACACTCCCCTCACTCATACCACACACTCCCCTCACTCATACCACACACTCCCCTCACTCATACCACACACTCCCCTCACTCATACCACACACTCTCCTCACTCATACCACGCACTCCCCTCACTCATACCACACACTCCCCTCACTCACACCACACACTCCCCTCACTCATATATATTAATTGTATAATTAATGGAAATATAAGGAATTACTACACGTCCTTATCATATTAATGCATGTTTTCACAATTAACACCAAAATTGTCTATATTTTTGTTAAACAGTTGAGTAATTAATATGAAGATATGTCAAATTTTCGCCAACTTGAAAAAACAACAAATGAGGTATGCAGCGTGACACCACCACCAAACATACACTGTCCTCGGAACTCTTCAGTATCTCCGTCTCATCTTATTTATTATTCTCTTCATCTTTTGTAGTAGATTAAATATTTTTCATTAAATATTATATATAGTTGAAAAACCATTTGTTACCTAGCTTCTTGAGCTCTTCCTTAGCTAGTTATTTACCTATTAATTACTATCAATATGTAACAATATAGCCTACCCATTGTCTGCACCTATTTGGCAATACAATCAATCAATCTTCCTACTACTTTCCACTCCTTCTTGCAGAGGACAGACGTTGTGGAATGTCTGTCAGTTCATAAAAATATTATTCATAAAGTTAGACATGTATTTTATCATCACCAAGATATACATGTGAAACTGCCTAACCTATAGTATAGAAATTCAATTGTATATTCAATGAACAAAACATATATAAAGTACGGTACTTTCCGAGGTGCTCTTTAGGGAATTAGATGAGCCAGGAATATAATTAAATCTTAATCATAAGGTATTAAAATCAAAGTTGGCAATAAATGAAGTTAGTTACTAAATTTAATTTTAGTCAGTGCATATGTTTTTTTTTTTTTCGTTTCTTTTTGACAGACATTTACAAAAAATAAAAAATAAACACATAAAAATAAAAACTATAATCTCGCTATGGAGTTACTAGCTATTGAAAGCTTTGTCCTGCTGGTGAAGCTTATAGAAGAAAGAAGAACTGTTGGCCGAGATAATAAAGTTAATACTCTCTCTCTCTCTCTCTCTCCCGTTAGCTCACTAGCCCCTTTCCCACTTATGCGACTTCATACGATTTTCATCGCCGACATCCATAAATTGGCACATTCGTGACATGTCGCACAGCAATCGTATACCCTCTCGCATAATAATCGTATGACTCTCAAGGCCTCGCAAGGGCCCTCACAGGTCATTGCAAATGTTCGGTTTGTTCAAAATTTTGGACAAGGACTCACGAGGGTTCGTAGCCCTCGCAAGCATCGTCGAGCATCGCAGAGGAATCTGCGAGGCCCTCTGAGAGCATCGGCGAGACATCGCGGAGGGTTTCGCACAAAATAAACTTTGCAACGCTGCACGTCGGCTCACCGATGCTCTCAGATGTTCTGCTCGCCGATGCTCTCAGATGTTCCGAGAACATGAGAACATCAACATAGGCGACGATGCCAAAGAGCACCTTCGATGAGGTGGGTAAAAAAAAATGATTAGGCCTATAGTGAACCTGGTAACCCTTTTTTCTATGCACCTCTCTTTTTTTTTTTTTTTTTTTTTCTATATTCCAACTACTCCCTCTCGGGCATAGGCTGAGAGCCTGTACATTCCACCGCTCAACACGGTGAAGCCCGTGAGGTCTTGTTCCAGTCTGGGGAGTGAGACATGTGAAGCATCCATCATGGCTCGAAGCAGCTCCATCTCTGAAGCGGCTGGTTGCTTCGCTCAAGCGCTTCACAGTCTCACCCTCCAGACTCAGACCCTCACTCTCAGAACGCCACCTATTGAGCAGTGAACTTACTAGGCATTGTCCCCCTGTAACATATTTTGAATATGGGAATATTCATACAGTGTTATTTAATCAGGGAACAATGAGGGTATTTTTTTTTTGGCATTTCGGTGGGCTTTGTGGTAATGTACTGATACTAGGTACAGCACAAATTCAATCCCAATAATATCTTCCCATTGACATATCGGGATTTGAACCCGGGTCCATTGGATTACCAATCCAGTGGCATGACCACTCCACCCCTGAAAGGGGGAGCCCACCTGCTGTTTTTGTTTTCTCTTTCTCTCCCTCTCTCCTCGTTTTTTTGTTTTTCTCTTTCTCTCCCTCTCTCTTTGCCTTGTATCCCTTCGGCCGCGTTCAGCCTACTGTTTTAAGACGTTTACCCCCATCCAGGTTTCAATATTTTCCTGGTGAGCGGTAGCGAGCTAACATATATAGTTTTTGTTTTGAGAGCAAGCTAAATTTGTACATTATTTGATAGAAAAATGTCTCCGGCGAAACATTGCCAATCTCCGAATTAAGGGGAGATGGGTCGTTTTTCTGGCGAACCATCGCTCAAATTGCCAATGACGTCGCATAATGTCGCCGATTCGTCTTTACCATCGCGACATCGTCGCCGAGTGTAAACTTGTCAACGGTTTTTAACGGTCAAAATCGTTGACGTCGCACAAATTCGTTGCGAATTGACAAGACTACGTCCTCGGCGAAGAAAAGCGTATGAAATTGCATAAGTGGGAAAGGGGCATTATAATAGGATATATTAGCTAAGATAACATGAAACGCAGTCACTTATAAATATTTTGGATCCCTTAGATTTCTTCATTATAAATATATAAATATCAAAATTAAGTTTGCAATGTAACGTACGGTAATGTGATATTTTAAAATTTGTTTAATACCGCACATAACATTGTTGTCAAAAATCTAATCCTTCTCAGCGTATGCATAGGCCTACTGAAAACCCAATTCCAGGAATTGGTGTAGCCTAAATAACTGTACGTCAAGTGGTTGAAAGAGTGCCATAAACAAAGAGTGGCTGGAGAGCTTCATATACTAGAAACCTTATGGTAAAAGAGATCGGACAGCCTTCCCAATATTAATACCACTGGTTTCATTAGTCTCTCTTTACATTCACATAATGTTCATACCCATAATAAGCATTCGACAATGCTGGTACAGGATATATATTTTTTGGTATTTATATCTAAATTCTACACGATGACAGATAAACTACCATACAGTTGTTTGATAATGACAGGATATCAAAGCAAAAAATACCCACTCTCTCTTACTACAGGATTTCAACCTGACACAACTGAGTGACGCAGTGATGCAGGTGGTTTGTGGGGTCCTCTGGGGGTGGGGGAGTCATCATCACCATCTGAGTCACAACCTCTCACACCATCACTCAACTATTATAGTCCTTTTAACCAGGCGGAAACTTAAGTTCCTCAACAGCTGACTTCTCAAAAAAATAATGGGAAAAGGAAGCTGCTATGTCTGTACATCATAAGATTGCTAAGTTTCATAATTAACAACATATTTCGCAATAATATCTTCGAAATTATTTGAGTAACCAGAATGGGGACATTATAATTTGCCGTCAACTGAGATACACATGTGTAAGCTCCTCGCTGTTTTGCATTTCATTCACTGTGGTACTGTACATGGGAATAGTTTGAATAGAGAGGGTCAGATAGATAATAAACACCCGTAGAAGGTCATTAACTTTGTATTTGACTCACACTTTTCACTCATTCCTACTATATCACTCTTCTCACTCATAGTACACACTACTCACTCACACCACACTCTCCTCACTCACAGTACACACTCTCTTCACTCACAATACACCCTCCACTCACTCACAGTACACACTCCACTCACTCACAGTACACACTACACTCACTCATACCACACACTCCCCTCACTCATACCACACACTCCCCTCACTCACACCACACACTCCCCTCACTCACACCACACACTCACTCACAGTACACACTACACTCACTCATACCACACACTCCCCTCACAGTACACACTACACTCACTCATACCACACACTCCCCTCACTCATACCACACACTCCCCTCACTCACACCACACACTCCCCTCACTCACACCACACACTCCCCTCACTCACACCACACACTCACAGTACACACTACACTCACTCATACCACACACTCCCCTCACTCATACCACACACTCCCCTCACTCATACCACACACTCCCCTCACTCACACCATACACTCCCCTCACTCATACCACACACTCCCATCACTCATACCACACACTCCCCTCACTCATACCACTCCTCCCCTCACTCATACCACACACTCCCCTCACTCATACCACACACTCCCCTCACTCACACCACACACTCCCCTCACTCATACCACACTCCCCTCACTCATACCACACCTCCCCTCACTCCTTACCTTTACCTTTAGATACCTTTAGATGTGTTCGCCGCTCTTCTAGCGGCACCAAGGAGCGCGACACCCCTCGTTATGGGTGGTTATTTGGTGCAGTAGACTGTTTGAAGCGACAGCTCGCTCCCTTGCGAGGATGGGCTCGTCTGGCACTTTTTGCAGTTCGACATCTAGGGCTCTCTTGAAGTTGTCTAACGAGATGTCCCTCATGTCTCTTACTCGCCGTGGGAGTTTGTTGAAGAGACGTGGGCCTCTGTGTGATAACCAGCCCTCTCGCAGAGAGCCCATAGCACCCCTGTTATTCATCTGGGGGATTTCGCATTCCCAGCCTCTCTTATCACTGAATTTCATGACTATCGGAGTATGTAGGTTTGGTACTAAACCCTCTGCGATTTTCCACGTGTATATTATTAGGTAACGTTCTCTTCTACGTTCCAGTGAGTACAGATTCAGTGCTCTTAAACGCTCCCAATACTGTAGATGTTTTATCGAACTTATATGCGAAGTGAAATTTCTTTGTACACTCTCTACGTCATTTATTTCACCTGCTTTATATGGGGATGTTAATACGCTACAGTATTCAAGCCGCGGTAGCACTAGAGATTTGAAGAGCGTTATCATAGGTACTTCACCGCGTGTTTTAAAAGTACGCAGAATCCAACCCGTTAGACGTTTCGCAGCCGCCACTTTGACCTGGTTATGTACTTTGAAACCCATATTTTCAGACATTAATACCCCAAGGTCTTTCACACTGTCTTTCCGTTCTATTATGTGGTTAGATTCTGTTAAGTAATTTGTAATTTCTTTAACACCATTATTATCTCCGTACCGTATTAATTGGAATTTTTCCTCATTGAATTGCATGTTGTTTTCCCTGGTCCACTGGAACACTACATTCATGTCTTCCTGCAGTCGGCCCGTGTCTTGTGTGTTTACTATCTTGCTTAATTTTGTGTCATCAGCAAAAGACGACACCGTACTGTGTATGGTGTTGGTATCTATGTCGCAAATTAGTATGAGGAACAGAAGGGGCGCTAGCACTGTTCCTTGGGGCACTGAGCTTTTGACATCCGAAGGCTCAGATGTGACTTGGTTTACTGCTACTGATTGTTTTCGGTTTACGAAGAAATTGTATATCCACCGTCCGATTTTCCCAGTTATACCTCTTGCTTTCAGTTTGTGGGCTATTATACCATGGTCACATTTATCAAATGCCTTAGCAAAATCGGTGTAAATGACATCCACGTTTTTCTTTTCTTCTAGCGCTTTAAGAATTTTGTCATAGTGTTCCAAAAGTTGTGAGAGACATGATCTTCCCGCTCTGAACCCATGTTGACCGGTGTTGTGTAGTTCATTTGTCTCCATGAATGTTGAAATTTTTCTTCGCAGGACTCGTTCGAAAACTTTAATGATGTGAGAGGTTAGAGCTACCGGGCGGTAGTTTTTTGGTAGTGCTTTACTCCCTCCTTTATGCAATGGGGCAATTATTGCGTTTTTCAAGCTATCTGGTATGTCACCAGTGTCTAGACTCCTTCTCCACATTATAGCCAGGGGTTTTGAGAGGTTTTCCTTACATTTCTTCATTAGGATCGAATTCCATGAGTCCGGGCCTGGTGCCGAGTGGGATGGCATGTTGGAAATGGCCTCTTCTATGTCTTTTGGACCGAAATCAATATCCAGCATCTGAGGGGTTTCCGTGGGGGAGGTTTCCATGAAAAATATATTTTGGTCTCATACCACACACTCCCCTCACTCACACCATACACTCCCCTCACTCACACCACACACTCCCCTCACTCACACCACACACTCTCCTCACTCATACCACACATTCCCCTCACTCATACCACACCTCCCCTCACTCATACCACACACTCCCCTCACTCACACCACACACTCCCCTCACTCACACCATACACTCCCCTCACTCACACCACACACTCCCCTATCTCATACCACACACTCCCCTCACTCACACACTCCCCTCACTCACACCACACACTCCCCTATCTCATACCACACACTCCCCTCACTCACACCACACACTCCCCTCACTCACACCACACACTCCCCTCATTCACACCATACACTCCCCTCACTCACACCACACACTCCCCTATCTCATACCACACACTCCCCTCACTCCCCTATCTCATACCACACACTCCCCTCACTCACACCACACACTCCCCTCACTCATACCACACACTCCCCTCACACCACACACTCCCCTCACTCACACACTCATACCACACACTCCCCTCGCTCGCAGTAATCAGTCACCACACTCACACTGCTTACTACCCTGCACTCAAGTTACTATTTTATATAATTGTGTGCGTAGCGTAAAACGAATAAGTTAAACTAAAAAGAAGCAGTAGGTTATTAGCATCTGAGCCATATCCTTACTATTGCCTCCCCTGTACTCACACTATAATGGGGTGCTTAGAGCAAAATGTAAATGTTAACCCATAAACAATACGTGGACATAAAACAATATACGATGGAATTGGATATGGGTTAGTTTCTGCGTTGTCTGTTATTCTTGTACGTAGTTTGTTGACACTACATACTGGTACAATTCCCCTCTCCCTGCCTACAGCTGTACGGTGCGTCTCGCTCCTCTTACCCTCAAACTTGACACTCTTCTTAACACTTTCAGTACGATGACGATACTGTTAATTTAATTTTGATTATGTTAGACGAATCGGAAGAATATGTCGAGCCGAAATTAAAAACAAAACAAAATTGAAACTATTGATCCTTGACTAATTTGAAAGAAAATAGTATGATCGTAGTGAAGTAGAAACAAAAGAGCGCTTTTGTCTTGAAATATTATTGTCACTTTTGAAATTAAGTAAATGACCTTCAGTATACTGTATAATATTATACTTGGCAACACCAACGTATTATAGTCCCAAAATGCTGATAAAATAAATAAATAAATAGCTTACAGAAAATTCGTGGAAAAAGTGCTCATGTGACTCCGCCTTAGGGTATGTGCACAGTACAGTCACACAGTCTGATACATTATAAGCTCTCAAAATGCTTAACCCTATCTGGTGCAGGGCAGGTCTTTTTGAAGCAGCCCTGTTTCAATTTATTAGTTTACAGATTTTAAGACGCTTTACGTCATTAGTTTGACAATTAGGTTATAAGACGCTTCGCCCCATTAATGTGTCGATATTTTTTTGTCTAGGTGAACGATAGCTAACCCTCAATTAATGAGAAACAGGCCATTGGACTGGATATTTATTTACCAGGGAAACAAAATATTTAACTTGAAGGGGGTCTGGGGGGGATTTATTTAGTTTGAAAATCGTCTGGGTAGGCGATTTTCATAGTCTTAGGGGGGCAAAACAAATACATAATATTTTCTCGAAAACATCTGGATCAATAAAAACCCTCAATAATAATATATCACAATAACCCCTAAGACGTCTCACCAGATAGTGTTAAACGAACCTCCAAAATGTAAATATCAAGTGAAAAAATAAGGAGTTTCAATTGAGCCCAAGATACTTTTGAACATGCATAGATAACATTAATGACGGTGGCTGTATTCTTACTATAATGTATAGACAACATTACTGACGGTGGCTGTACTCTCACTAGGCCTATAATGTATAGACAACATTAATGACGGTGGCTGTACTCTCACTATAATGTATAGACAACATTAATGACCATGGCTGTACTCTCACTATAATGTATAGACAACATAAATGACGGTGGCTGTACTCTCACTATAATGTATAGACAACATTAATGACCATGGCTGTATTCTCACTATAATGTATAGACAACATTAATGACGGTGGCTGTACTCTCACTATAATGTATAGACAACATTAATGACCATGGCTGTACTTTCACTATATTGTATAAACAACATTAATGACCATGGCTGTACTCTCACTATAATGTATAGACAACGTTAATGACCATGGCTGTATTCTCACTATAATGTATAGACAACATTAATGACCGTGGCTGTACTCTCACTATAATGTATAGAGAACATTAATGACCATGGCTGTACTCTCACTATAATGTATAGACAGCATTAATGACCGTGGCTGTACTCTCACTATAATGTATAGACAACATTAATGACCGTGGCTGTACTCTCACTATAATGTATAGAGAACATTAATGACCATGGCTGTACTCTCACTATAATGTATAGACAGCATTAATGACCGTGGCTGTACTCTCACTATAATGTATAGACAACATTAATGACCGTGGCTGTACTCTCACTATAATGTATAGACAGCATTAATGACCATGGCTGTACTCTCACTATAATGTATAGACAACATTAATGACCGTGGCTGTACTCTCACTATAATGTATAGAGAACATTAATGACCATGGCTGTATTCTCACTATAATGTATAGACAACATTAATGACCGTGGCTGTACTCTCACTATAATGTATAGACAGCATTAATGACCATGGCTGTACTCTCACTATAATGTATAGACAACATTAATGACCATGGCTGTATTCTCACTATAATGTATAGACAACATTAATGACCATGGCTGTATTATCACTATAATGAATAGACAGCATTAATGACCATGGCTGTACTCTCACTATAATGTATAGACAACATTAATGAAGGTGGCTGTACTCTCACTATAATGTATAGACAGCATTAATGACCATGGCTGTATTCTCACTATAATGTATAGACAACATTAATGACCGTGGCTGTACTCTCACTATAATGTATAGACAACATTAATGACCGTGGCTGTATTCTCACTATAATGTATAGACAACATTAATGACCGTGGCTGTATTCTCACTATAATGTGTAGACAGCATTAATGACCATGGCTGTATTCTCACTATAATGTATAGACAACATTAACGACCGTGGCAGTATTCTCACTATAATGTATAGACAGCATTAATGACCATGGCTGTATTCTCACTATAATGTATAGACAACATTAATGACCGTGGCTGTATTCTCACTATAATGTATAGACAGCATTAATGACCATGGCTGTATTTTCACTATAATGTATAAACAACATTAATGACCGTGGCTGTATTCTCACTATAATGTATAGACAACATTAATGATCGTGGCTGTATTCTCACTATAATGTATAGACAACATTAATGACCGTGGCTGTATTCTCACTATAATGTATAGACAACATTAACGACCGTGGCTGTATTCTCACTATAATGTATAGACAACATTAATGACCATGGCTGTATTCTCACTATAATGTATAGACAACATTAATGACCGTGGCTGTATTCTCACTATAATGTATAGACAACATTAATGACCGTGGCTGTATTCTCACTATAATGTATAGACAACATTAATGACCATGGCTGTATTCTCACTATAATGTATAGACATTAATGACCGTGGCTGTATTCTCACTATAATGTATAGACAACATTAATGACCGTGGCTGTATTCTCACTATAATGTATAGACAACATTATGACCGTGGCTGTATTCTCACTATATTGCACACACTTCTCCAAATAGCGAGTTTCTTATATCTTCCCAATAATTAAAGGTGAATTACACAAAGATGAAAAAAAAGTGAGATAAGTTATTCAGCAGAATGTTAAATGCTCTAGTAATACACCATTATTGGGAATATCCTTAAATTTGCCCCTAACATATAAAATAAATTGGGTCAAGCTGAAGGTATATTTTTGTTGCCTGACAACTATCGGAATTTATGACGTCACCACAATACTGGAAGGCGCGAAATTTGCAAGACAGTCAGCTAGCAGACGCCGCCAGATATAAAAATTTTGAATATTTATTTTCTTTACTGACATAAATTTATTTTATTATACACACCTGAGCATCCTTAATATGTTTTGATGCATACAAAATATACATCTTACTAGGTATGCAGCTTATGTAATCACCTTTAATACTCTCCATTATTAGCCTACAACCAGTCCATCTTACCCTCATTCTAAACATTACTCTCGCTTGTTGTATCTCCTTCAATATTTACTTATCATTGTATTACACTACGTAGGTCTTAAACGTTTCCACTTTCCATTACCAGTCACTTATTCTGGTCCCCTTATCGGTTATTATTATCCTCTCTGCAAATCATGGGTCGTATTCCAAAACACGTTATCAGAGTGGAAACGTTTGCATAAGTTAGTTAAAATAGGACTTCAGAGGCTATCAACTATTATGGATTATTAAGCCAGCACACTGTAAGTCAAGTATATTTTCAGGACTGGAACCCCTTTTTGAGAACCCTAGTCCCTTGTTTGCATAAGGCAAGAAATGTGAATTTTATAGGCTACTCTGGAAACTAAGTGATATCTTGTTAATTTTATAATTCCTCATTCAGTTCCTTAGTCGTAGATATGTAATAAATATCATCCCGTTTAAATAGTCACCAAAATGGAAATTGTATTGCCTTATTGAACGAAATAATTATACAAAAATACACTTTTCATTTAGGAAGTGGGCTGATAACATTTTTTTTCTTCAACATTCACTTTCTAAATGGCAGACAAATCACAAGAACGTGACCAACAAATTAGGAACAAACAATACACACGCTTATAGTGTGTGTATGTTCCTCCTACAGTAGTTTGCTAGTGTGAGATTTTGTTGTTAAATAAGTTCCTTAGCTTTCGTCTGCCCTTCGTATAGGTTTAAGGGCTTCTTAAACATGGAAGGGCCTTGTTTATACCATGGCGAACGAAGATTAAGGAACTGGATGTTATAATAGGAAAGAAAACGTGATATCGCCTCGTAAATATTGCAGTATGTTTAAAATGATTTCGCTCACCACTACACCTACTGTAGTTTGACTATGGTAAGGTTTATGAAGACGACCGGAAGAATACATCGGCGAGATATTGGACAAAGTAGCCAATTCGTACGCGGGAATCCAATTTGTATGCCAAATTGGATCTTTAATCGAGTTAAAATAATAACATGTAAGATAGTTGAGGTATATTTTGATGACAAGTTTATAAATCGAACTCTACTTATAATGATTTAGTATTTGTAATCGATATCGCGTACGAATTTGGCCACAACGTATAAATTGGCTAGTCTTCTAGCTATACCCTGCTCCCTTTCCTGTTACAAGGCACTCTGTCGTCTCCTACTAGTATAGTCGTTCACCCTCCCCTCCTTCGTCTACTTCAAGGATACTCTGTGCAAACATTCAGCCCACCATCCTCTATCTCTGGCACAGTATATTATCAACTACACTGCACTCTGCTCTTACAATCATCACTTGTATTTTCATTTAACTTCAATATCCTATCGTCAATCGCGTCTATAGCGATACGTCATAATCATTATTCCCACACACACACACAAACACACACCTTTGACTGCCTCATGCCTTTATTACAAATTGTCACCTATAGAAACTGGATATGAATGTGTTTCATATATCATCTTTAAGTTCCTTACACTTCTTTCAATATGGGATTGGCAACATCTTCCCACATGTTTAGAAATATGACTTATATGAGACATATATCAATGCCTTACCAAACCACTTTATACGCAAACAGTGCGTTGTACATATGAAATTAATCAAATTCTTTAAAAGACAACGCACATAGTAAAGCCAGTGGGGTATATGATAGCCTTCTTTGTTTACAAATGGGAACAAGAGATCACAGTTAACACACACTGCGTTTTAACTCCAATGTTTGTGTTGAGGAGAAAACCTAAGAAATCAGTAAACATGTTTTACGTACAGGATTTTATTTGTCATGATAATATTTCAAACAAGCTGCAACTATGATTACGAAAATATGATGGGTGTGGAGTAGCAATATGATATAAGCTATAGATGTACATAAGTGTACTATTATAATATGATTTAGTGTAGCATTATATATTAAGGTACGTGCGTAAGTTTAACAGTTTGTGTCATTAAAATATATTAACAAAACACGAAATAATGGACAGAAAATGATACTGTCAACCAGCAAGAGGTATGTAGAACTAATGTAAAATATGACAATTCATAAACAAAACACATTCTCTTACTGCAAATGTCAAGACTTTGAGCCACATGTCACCCACACGCGACAATAAGGTTGAAGGGACAGGTGTAAACCTTCAGCTTTATTATAGTTCCCTTCAAATTAAATATAAATAAACTAGACACAAAATTCAACAAAACATAAGTGGCTAATTATATTACGCATGATAGGCTATCTGAACAATAAATTCAAATGATATTACGCACATATAGGCCTACTGCAAAATCAACTAACCGATAGAAAACGCATGTGAGCTTTGTCTTGGCATAGGAAGAATTCCAAGTCAAAGTCTATTTGGTAAGACAGATAAAATAGCTCTACAATATTTAACTAATCTTGACAAAATGTCTTAAACACATACTATAACTGTCTTCCCATTAGGAAGTTAGGATACTTTAAATATATGTGTGGGAGCGCAGCCAGAGTGAAAGTTGCTAAGACAGAGGAGCTGAGAGATGCGTACAGACGAGTTTAGGCCAGGAAGTGAAAGTTAATAATACATGTCAAGAGTAAGGTTTTGAGATGCCCTAAGAAGTCTACCTAAGAAGAAAGTTGGTAATTACGTTGGTGAGACTTAAACTGCAAGTGCATGTCATTATTTCCATCTTAGTCTCTTTAACTAATACAATATATTATATCTAGGAATAATGATTACTAGTTAAGAAATTCAATCCTATATCCTTCAACATGTTGACACTTAAATTAACCTTAGCCAAACTCCATTTTCGAGATCACTATAATCTGGCTAACATTGAATGATTAATATTAGCTTTATAAAAAATCAAGACCTATCCCTTGTCTGTCTTATGTTATAACCTAGCAGCCGATTTTCTGAAAATGAAATGCCGACTAATAAACTACTTAGCTTTGTTATATAGGAATAGTTTGTTTTCATAACTGACGATATATTCCATGATTAAAATCATAGCTTGCTATCCTAATTGAGATACGAACATGACATTTTCTCGCCCGAAAAGCAGAGTATTATCAAAGAATTAAAAAAAGTGTAATGGGCGTGCGTTGTGAAAGGAATGTTGGTATGACCGTGATCGGGGCAAAGGGCACGACTGTACAGTATAAGGTACACAAACACTTAGGAGGACAGGACACAGCGGAAGGGGGGAGAGAGAGAGAGAGATAATAAATAGAGCTAGGATAGGAGGGAAGAGGACAAACCGCTAGAAGAAACAATAATAGAAAATGACGACAAGCAAGTAAGTTGAAAGGCAATACCGGTATGGTTGATCGTCTAGAAAATACAATGTGTATGTGAGGCGTATGAGGAATATCTGCATAGTTAGGACAAGACTGTATAAGGTTGTGGCCGCCACCAGTAGAACCACACAGGTCAAGCTACTAGTAGGAAAATGCAAGGCGGAACACAAGGTAAGACACAACAATTAAGAAATGCACAGACAAGAAGATAAACAGAAGAAAATGAAGAGCAGAAAATTACAAAGGGGAGAAGATACCAGAATAAAGGAGAACAGATGAGAAAGATGACGGACAATACGGTCGATAATCAAGGGGATATAATGCGTATGAGAAGGAAAATGTATACAGTATAAGGCAGCGACCACCCTGGCCACCACCAAGGTCAGAGAACCACAGCTAGACTGTAATCAACAGATAGGGACACACGTAGGAAGGCAGCACAGGGCACAACACAAGAGATAAAACAAGACAAAGGAGTCTACAGAAAAGATAATAAAATAGTAGATAATCAAAATACAAATATACAATAATACAAGAGAATAATATATGGGCAAGGTATATGAAGGAACCCACAAGAAAGGGGGCACGGTATAATGCGTATGAGGACGAACTGTGGCAGTGAGCAGCACCAAGGTCATAGAAACACAGACAGATAAAGGGCCACACGTAGGAGGACCAGCAGGACAGGGCGGAACCCCTCTAGCCTGTCACACACATACACCTTGGTTCACTCTCGCCTTTCACTAACACACCAGGGATAACTCTACCCATATATTCCTACGTACACTAACAAGACTCACTTGAATCTCTGACAAATACAACAATAAGAACATGATCGCCTTCTGGACATAGGTATGCATGTAATGAATGTAACTTTTTAAAACGCAACGAATAGGCCTATTCTAAAATTTACCGAATAACCATAAAATGAATATTATGTGTAGGGCCTACCAGTACATTTATAATAGCCTATACTTCTTACTACTCAATTGTATTAATTTGCATTGGCCTTTAAAATAGCTTACTAATTATTTTGAATACAATGTGGTATAATTCCGGTATGTTAGTTACAATTTTTCTCACAACAACAATAGATGTAGCCTACAGTATAGAGCGAGCCACGCAGCCTAATACATAACTAAATATAACGGGTTAGCAAGGCATGCTACAAATGTTGACAAAAGTTAACCTGGGCGCGATATAATATGCTAATTTTCATGATATAATATTATACAGTATATATAGGCCTATATATATATAAAATTTGAGTCTTAATATTTTTCAGAGGCAAATTTCCTGTATTTTTATTCTGCGTGCCTTCTTGTCACATAAATATTACATCATTCACACGTGGTAGTAATCTCCCACTAGCTGGTGTATTTATAACTACAACTATAATATACACAATATTCGAAAACTTGTATCAGAGTGTTGCTTATCCTCTGTGGAGGGAGAGAGAGAGAGAGAGAGAACAAAATACAATAGAAAAGACAAGAAATGCGAAGAAATCCGATATGAATATAAAATCATCTCATTATAGAAGAGACGGTACGAGAGGAAGTGCGATGATACCTCGTGACTAACATTGAAGAAATGAGAAGAAAATCCACACAACTCATAAGAAGAGAAGACAACAAACAGGTGGACAAGATGAAGGCCAATAAAGTAGGACATGGTGGTGGTGGTAGTGGACAGACATAATGGGAGGTCTCAACCACAAGACATCTTAAACGGGTACCAAGTGGGAGGTTCTTGATGCTAACACGTGTGAGTAAATTAATTCCCTTAGCATTTTGGAGGGTAACTGTACATGCGCAACACACAATGTATTATATCTTATAAACCACCAACTACAAATGTTAAGGCATACCTTTATGTTGTATAGTTCTCATTATTTAACGGATAACTCATATATCAAAATAGATTTGAGTTTATAAACAGTAACTTTGGTTCTGTAGTGTCTACTACTTGATACATACAATGCACGCGCGTGCGTATGTGGGTGTGTTTTCTAGCTATACTAATTGGTTTAAACTGACAGAGCTCTCTTTCCCTTCTCTCTATTATATCCACTGGGAAAAAAGAATAGTGAGCCACATGTTTTACTTTATTGCCCTAAATCTCTAGGTTAAACCACAAAACATACGTTGAATAAAATAAAAAGCAATATAAACGTCAAACCAAAATTGACACCGCTCTCCAGTGCCGTACCCAGAACTAAACAGAGGCAAGAACATGATAACTGGTACAGTCTAGAGATGGAACGAATATAAATTTTTATGTCACCAACAAACGTTAATTAAATTACTATGAAATTAATTACCAGAAGTTAATGACGATGTGAATGTGTAATTTCTTAAATATCATTAATGAACTGTATGAATTATTGTTTAATATATTGTAAGAGTTCAGCCATAGAAAATTGAATAATTAAAATTAAATCCATTCAATGTTATGTTTCCAGTCCTCAGTCCCAGTGTTGCCGCTTTGTTGGTACTAAAGTACCAGATTTGGTACATTTGACTCTCAAGTACTGTACATTATATACATTTTCCAATAAAATAGTCCGTATCTGGTACTAAATACGAAATCAGTGAGGAAATATGATGGAATATAACTTAGTGACATGCTATTACATTGGATATGTCTGAAATGGCAATATTGCGACGGTTAAAATGTCCAGGTCCAGCACACGTTCGTTTACCGGGAAGTGATTCCACTTTAGAATAATTTGGTACTTTTCACTAGTTTGATCTGGTACTATTAAATACAGTTAAGTAGCAACACTACTCAGTCCTCCTTCATTCCACTTTAGCGGCCCCTACGCACATCTACACTGTTATTTATTCGTTTGTGTTAACTTTAAATTAAAATGTAAAACTTTCAAACTAAACAAACCAAAACTGGGACAAGGAAAATATAAAGTCAAATTAAATTATCAATATCGCTATGTGGAAACAACGATTACAAAAATGAAATGTATGACATAAAAGAACACAATCCACCACATAGGTCATAGGGTGTACATTGCTACATGAACAAGTTAATCTGTTTCCCAAGCAAACTAATCGCACACATAACAACGCACTATCAAGGTGCGTGTTCAAGGAATTAGTCAAATTTAATATTTAAATTTTTTGTATATATTCTATTGGTTTCGTGAACATATTCGCATATTTTCAAATAGCTATGAATGGAAATGCGAATACGAATACGAATACGAATATTGAAAAACATAGCTAATATTCGGACATACGAATACGAAACGAATATTCGGTCCATCTCTAGACTACAGTCACTTGCAATAACTCGTGTAGGCCTACTGGTAAACTCACATACTTCCCTTGTGCGATTACGTCCGTGTTCGCTAATACATGAACGCAGCTTTATGTACATTAATTAAAACATATCAACCATCTAATATAAAGTAAAGTACATCCATACATAAATCCCGGTAGTTAGATTTGCAAAACTAAAACATGAAGAGGTTCGCGAATTTTGGCAAGTGACTGTAGTTACGTGGTGACAGACAAAACATGGACCAGAAAGTATTATTATATAAAGCTTCATAAACCACCAAAACCACACACCTACCGGAACAATGTCATAATGCTTAACATTATCAACATATAACAACATGAACCACATAATGAAGTCTTAAATTAACAAGGCAAAGTTGAAATATACAATTAATGATAAACCGAAACATATAAAAATACACTACACGCTAAATACATAAGAACATAAGAAAATGGGAGTCTGCAAAAAGCCGATCGGCCCATACAAGGCTGATCCCTGTCACACCCAACCCCAATTATAGGCTAAACTCACTAATACCTTGAGTACTGACCCCACCAAAACGGTCAGAGATTAACACAAGATTACTGGGGTCTGCTGAGCGCCGATTGGCCCACACCTGGTAGATCCCCCTCACAGCCAACCCATCTCGTCCATATGCCTATCTAATTTTATCTTAAAGCTCCCTATCGTTCTTGATCCCACTATATCACTTGGTAGCCTATTCCACCCATCTACAACTCTGTTACTAAACCAATATTTGCCTATATCTTTTCTGAAACGAAATTTATCTAATTTGAAACTATTTGTTCGAGTTCTTTCGCTATCACTGAGCTTCAGTACATTTTTCATGTCTCCTTTATTTGTCCCACTAACCCACTTGAACACTTCTATCATATCCCCTCTAACTCTGCGTCTTTCTAACGAATGTAAGCCTAATTTTTTCAACCTTTCTTCATATGGTAGATTTCTAATATTATGAATAATTGTTGTCATTCTTCGCTGTACTCTCTCCAACGAATCTATGTCCATTCTGTAATATGGACACCAAAATTGGACAGCATAATCCATATGAGGTCTCACTAATGACAAGTAAAGTTTCAAGATAACATCGGCAGTTCTGTTACTCACTGTAATGCCCTCGAAAATATCCCGCAACCCCAATAATGTACTACCCGAGTTGACGTCAGGTATAGTGTAAAATAGACGTTGATGGGAAGTCCAATAAACTCATCACGTGAAAACACCACGAGACTATCACCTGGTTCTTACAAATCGGACTAAGGTTACTATACTTTTGTACGTCCGTGGTAGTACAGTGGGTTAGCGCGCGGGCCTGGTGGTGATGGTTGGGTCACTAACCAGGGTTCGAACCCCACCCATGGCATCTCAAAACCTGTGGGTTTTTAGGAGGGTTAAATTCCCTTCAGAGGTTCGTACCCCGTGCCAGGTACCAGGAAAGGTTGATCCTAAAGGTAGCCTGGGAATATTTCAGGAGACCATAAATTCCCTTCACACCCAGCATTTCATTGAGGCCAGTACGGGGATGAGTGTTTAATCTTGATACCGCATTGTTGGGTGAATTGTTTCCAAACGTGTCCACTAAACTCGGGGGCATTGTCCGATAGAAGAGCAAGGGGAAGGCCGAATATAGGGAACACTTCTGTGGCAAGCAGTGAGGCGACTGTGGTGGCTGTGTGGTCTTTAACTGGGCAGGCTATTAACATTTTTGAATATACGTCTACAAATGTGACGATATAGCGGTTGCCAGCGTAAGAAGGGAACGGGCCCATGATGTCGAGGGATAGGACTTGGAACGGTTTGTTGGCAGAAATGGTACCAGCTGGGCCTGGGGTGCGTGATCTATCCTTTCCCAATAAACACGGTTTGCAGGATTCTGTCACTCGTTGTGCAATTTTGGAGGGGTTGGGGGTCCAGTATTGGTCTGTGAAGATCTTTAACATTTTCTTTTGTCCAAGGTGTATGCCGTTTCCCTTGTGGATGGCAATCATGTAGTCGTGGGCTATGGTGGGGTCCAAGATTATGTGACCAGTGTCTGTGGGAAGTTGATCTCCCCAGCGAGTCAGTTTCCTGAAGACATTTAACGGTATCCAGGGGGGTCTGATTCGTGCTTCCCAAGATTGAATTAGGGAGGGGGCTGGGGGGGCATTATGTCGGGGGGTGGGGGTAGATACCAATTGAGTGTTTTGTAAGGCGGCTAGGTTGGTGGGGGCGTCTTTTGGTACTGGCAAACGGGACAGGGCGTCTGCATTAGTATGGAGTTTGCCGGGACGATATTGTATGGTAAAGTCATAGTCCTCTAGTGTCTCTCTCCAACGTACCAAAATGGCGGAGTTGGTTTCGCACCTACGCAGCCATTGTAAAGATTGATGGTCGGTAATTATTTCGAGTTTTGCGCCCAACACAAATGACCGGAAGTGGCTGAGTGCCCAAATGATCCCTAAGCACTCTCTCTTGGTGGCTGCGTAATTCTGTTGGGGTGGGGTGAGTGTGGAGCTGGCATACGCTATCACATGTTCCTTTCCATCTCTGAATTGAGCTAATACTGCACCTATGGCGTACAGAGATACGTCGGTATATAGACGGAAAGGTTTCTGGTAGTCAGGGAAAACGACAATAGGGGCTTGGATTAGCTTTTGCTTCAAAGTGTTAAACGCGAGGTCTCTTTCAGGTGTCCAGGCGAACGGGGTGTCTTTGTGGGTAAGTTGGTGGAGGGGTCTGGCTATGGTGGCAAAGTGGGGGACGAAACGTCTGTAGTATGTGGCTAAACCTAGAAACGAACGTATTCCTTTAACCGTGGTGGGTGGGGTTTGGTTTTGTATGGCTTGAAGTTTCTTTGGATCTGGCGCAATACCATGTTCAGATATCACGTGTCCGAGAAAATCTACCTTATTCCGGGCAATCACGCACTTTGAGGGTTTTAATTTCAACCCGGCGGCTCGGATTCTTTGCAGGACTTGTCTCAACCTGAGGAGGTGTTCTTCCCAGGTTGGAGAGTACACAATAATATCGTCCAGATAGGCTAGGCAGGTTTCCCAGGTACCAGGAAAGGTTGATCCTAAAGGTAGCCTGGGGATATTTTCGAGGGCATTACACTCACACTCCTTGAGATGAACCCTAGAATCCTGTTTGCCTTGTTACGTACGCTTATACACTGTTTTCTAGGTTTCAAATCGTTGCTTAACAACTCTATTTCCAAACCAGTGCTTTCCTATATCTTTCCTAAATCTAAACTTATCTAACTTGAAACCATTTGAGCGGATTATGTCGCCGTTCTTTAGCTTTAATACCTCATCTATATCGCCCTTATTTAAACCTTTTATCCATTTAAATACCTCTATCATGTCTCCCCTACGTCTTCGTCTCTCTAGGGAGTGCAGGCCTAAGACTTTCAACCTCTCCTCATACGATACATTTCTAATATTATGTATCTTTTTGGTCATTCTTCTTTGGACTGCCTCTAAAGGGTCGATATCCATTCTATAATAAGCGCACCAAAATTGAACAACATAGTCTAAATGTGGTCTTACTAGAGCTAAGTTTTAAGAAAACTTCAGCACTCCTGTTGCTAACACTCCTAGATATGAATCCTAGAATTCTATTTGCCCTATTCCTAATACTTATACACTGTTTTCTGGGTTTCAGATCATTACTAACGAGCACCCCCAGATCCTTCTCACACTCTGAGTTATCCAATTCTACATTGTCTAGTTTGTATTTAGCATCTAAATTACGATTTCCAATCCTTAATACTTTACATTTGTCTACATTGAAACTCATCTGCCAATTTATGGATCACTCGTGCAAGTGATCGAGATCATTTTGAAGACATTCCCTGTCGCTAGCTGACTCAACAAATACAAAGCATACAAATACAAAGCATACAAATACACAAATACAAATACACATACAATACAAAGCATAATGAGAACAATCGCTGTGTTACGTGTGTGTGTGTGTGTGTGTGCCATTAAGGGTAACGTATCTCTCCTAGTGAACACTAATTAAAGAAGCAGAAATACTGTTTCACAAATTTTAGCGTGTACTGTACAGCACGTTCGAGCGGTCCCGTCCAAAACCCTGGCCAAATTAATAGTTTCTTTTACCCAACCAAAATGGGGTGATTCACACAGTCGCCCACATATATTTTCATCTGCGTGATTTATGGTGTGGAAGTAAAATATGCTGGATAGAAAACAAATACAAGTGTACTTTGTTTTTGTGTAAAACTGAATAGGTACTCTCACTTGTCAGACATTTTGTTGTCTTATTTATTGTATTGATGTTTACTGTATATGTGGCCATAGTGACCATACGAAATCTTAACATGGCCAATCAATGTCATTTTAAATGCTTATTGTATCTACCTGTTCATCTTGGATGGCGTACAGGAACTCAATAATTATCTTAGTAATGCTGCTATATACCGCACGTATATTTTCTGCTACCGGTAACTTTCGTGGTATAATTTACGTTTTCATTACCGTAGTAACATTAATTGTAGATCTAATTTAAAAAGTTTGCATACCTTTACCTATCACATCAGTTAGAATAATCGGAGTGAAACTTGCTCCGATATAATTATGTAATCACGTCTTGAGTTTGCTTAATGCTTCGTTCACAATCTTGCAAAATCACTTCCTCGAAATATGTAATTTTCATTCAGTTCTTCCGCTGAGTTCATTATTAGTTTCCAGAATTAATCTACCGCGATTGATGTCTGTGTAAGACATTATATTTTTACAATATAATCACACAGGTTGCTTCTTCACATTTTTAGTCGGTGTTCTTCGTTATTTGGATTTGATATTCAAATACTTACTTTCCAAGTTAGCCGTGTACGATGATATTATTTATTATTTGATCAAGATGCCAATAATAATAATAATTTATTTTAACAATTGAATTTCCTTCTACTTGTACACCATCTTGCTCACTGCATGTTCCAAATATAATTACCTTCTACTTGTACACCATCTTGCTCACTGCATGTTCCAAATATAATTACCTTCTACTTGTACACCATCTTGCTCACTGCATGTTCCAAATATAATTACCTTCTACTTGTACACCATCTTGCTCACTGCATGTTCCAAATATAATTACCTTCTACTTGTACACCATCTTGCTCACTGCATGTTCCAAATATAATTTCCTTCTACTTGTACACCATCTTGCTCACTGCATGTTCCAAATATAATTACCTTCTACTTGTACACCATCTTGCTCACTGCATGTTCCAAATATAATTACCTTCTACTTGTACACCATCTTGCTCACTGCATGTTCCAAATATAATTTCCTTCTACTTGTACACCATCTTGCTCACTGCATGTTCCAAATATAATTACCTTCTACTTGTACACCATCTTGCTCACTGCATGTTCCAAATATAATTACCTTCTACTTGTACACCATCTTGCTCACTGCATGTTCCAAATATAATTACCTTCTACTTGTACACCATCTTGCTCACTGCATGTTCCAAATATAATTACCTTCTACTTGTACACCATCTTGCTCACTGCATGTTCCAAATATAATTTCCTTCTACTTGTACACCATCTTGCTCACTGCATGTTCCAAATATAATTACCTTCTACTTGTACACCATCTTGCTCACTGCATGTTCCAAATATAATTAGATAGTAAGTATTATCTTTATATTTTCATTATTTTTCTACTGAACATTTTGTTCCATTAATTTTCATCCACCCCTAATTAGCAAGGTCTGTATTCTTCAAATTTATGTTAGTGTTTATCTCCTCTCATGCTGCATTATACACTCCTATCTTCCTCTTTTTTCACACCTTTTACTTTTTTTTTTTTTTCTGGACCACCTTCTCCCTCATGTTTAGCCCCATTTGTTTTGACATTTAAAGATGTTCGCCCTATTAGTTTGGCGATTTTAAGACCTTTCAACCCATTTATGTCCATTTTAACACCTTTCGTGCCATTTAAGTGTCGATTTTTTTCCTGGCGAGCGACAGCGAGCCTATAATTTAGGAGGAATCGACCTTTGGCCGGGACATTTTTCTATCGAAAAGTGCACACATTTATCTCGAAGGGGGTCTTGGGGGTATTTTTTAAAGCTTGAGGAAGGTCCAGGGAGCAAACTAAAAACCTCCCCTTAAGCTTAAATGTATATCCTTTTAACAGTTGTCTCTTCCCGGTGAACACGTCTGCCTCGTCCACAATAGTGTACACTACAGGGGAATATTATAGAACTGAACTGGAGCCTCTTTTAACAGTTGTCTCTTCCCGGTGAACACGTCTGCCTCGTCCACAATAGTGTACACTACAGGGGAATATTATAGAACTGAACTGGAGCCTCTTTTAACAGTTGTCTCTTCCCGGTGAACACGTCTGCCTCGTCCACAATAGTGTACACTACAGGGGAATATTATAGAACTGAACTGGAGCCTCTTTTAACAGTTGTCTCTTCCCGGTGAACACGTCTGCCTCGTCCACAATAGTGTACACTACAGGGGAATATTATAGAACTGAACTGGAGCCTCTTTTAACAGTTGTCTCTTCCCGGTGAACACGTCTGCCTCGTCCACAATAGTGTACACTACAGGGGAATATTATAGAACTGAACTGGAGCCTCTTTTAACAGTTGTCTCTTCCCGGTGAACACGTCTGCCTCGTCCACAATAGTGTACACTACAGGGGAATATTATAGAACTGAACTGGAGCCTCTTTTAATTTGACGGTACTCTCTTATTTTGTCAGATAATGGCTCCCATATAAACTCTCCGTCAACTCTAGGGTAGGTTACATATAATACCATATGTTATGCTAGGTTAGGTTCCTGGTAGTACACATACATCGTGTGTGTTATGATGCTATCCAGAACTGGATAGCATCTTCGCAGTACTTATTTACCTAATATGTACAGTACAGTACATTCGTGTGTGCTGTTAGAGCCTGGAGGGTTTATATTGGGTCATGAGTTTGTCTTAGAATGTACTGTGCAGTACAGGACAGTCAATAGCATAAATGGCGACGCATCCATTTGAATCAGTATCGACGCAAACGAGATAATACAATGCCCAGATGCTTCACAAATTGACTTTAACATGTCAAAGCTCGCAACTGTAATATACGCACAATACACATGCTTTGCTAGGTCAGGTTAGGTTAGGTTTGGATTGGGTTAATATGATATCATTAAATACATTATATCAACATAACGGAATAAAGGTTATAATAGTAAGGACAAGGCAGTTTACACTCTGGAGTCCTCTTTGTGTAATTTATCCATTCAAGTTTTCACGGGACTGTGATTTTTCTTCCAATATCCAAATAAGTTATGGTATGGTAAATATAATTGTATTAGACTGGATTAAGCTATGTTGTTACGATAAATAGATTCTTGGTAGATTTTTCAAGGTCGTTAGATTATATTTACCAGGTTAGTTAACATGACACTCTTTTATCTGAACCAATGCCTATTTATTATATGATAAAATCTAATGTTATTTCCCCCAACATAAAAATCCTCCTAACTCTAAATTCCACCGCGTAACTGAGCTGTCATAAGTGTTGAGATTGTGAGGGGTTTATTTGGCATCCCCCTCCTCTTTTCCACTCAACAATTATTTTTTTGTTTTTACTGTAGTTCTTCTCCCTGGTCCCCGCTCCCAGTCACGCTCCAAGACTTATTGTCAAACCTCAGACTGGGACGAATTGTATTTATGTCTTCCTCGACTATTTAACTGAATAAATTATAAACTTTCCACTATTCTCTCGTAGGATGAATTATTCTGTGTCTTGATTATTAAAATTAGCCATAGTTTTCAAAAGTAGTCTTTAAATGGTTCATTTCCTGAAAAGCGAAGATTTCTGGCAACAATAAACATTTATCTGGATTATATTAACGAAACCCCTTTCTTCTTCATATTTGTGTATTGCTGCCTAGACCTTGTTCTCCTGTTACCTACGACACCTGGTACTAATGAACATTATTATGTGATACAACAAGCACTGTTAACTGTCTGTATACCGGTAGTCATGTATGCCCGAAGGATGTTGCTGTGTATATTGTCTCTGAACTTAATACACAAGGCACAGTTATAGTTTATGGGCCAGATCCTCAAATTTCACGAATTGGTACCATTCGAAGACTGGTCATATGGTCCTTCCGAGTGAGAGCAGAAGAAAATGAGACACTGAGAATATTGAGAGAAGATGAAGGATTGATTTTTGTATTGTTGAAGAATAAAGGCCCCGTCATACAGAACTCGAATCCACCAGAACCCACTGGAATCGAACTTTTCACCGGAATTGACGAGAATTACGCGGCCTTAATTGAGTGTGACTTCAGAGTAGAATGCGACCCGTCAATGACCGGAATGTAACTCGAACGTAACTCGATGGACTCGAATGTAACCAAAATATGAGTCGATGTTAACCAGTAAGTGACTCGAAGGAAACCGGATGTGGAAAGAAGACTATTCGATCCCAAGTCAAATGCAACTCGAATGACCAGAATGAGACCGGAATGTGAGTATATCATGACCAGAATTACATGAAGTTAAGTCGAACGTAAGTGGAACTAAGTTCAACGTAACTCGAACGTAAGTGGAACGTGACTCGAATAGGCAGAAGGTGACTCGATGAGGAACCTTTGAGTATATAAAGGGAGGATTGGTTCACAGGCACACCAGTAGTAACAGGGCACTCACCACGGCAACATAAGCACTTTCAATCACATACACACATACACGTACACGAGGGGAGGGGGGGGGGGGGTGGAGATAGGGTTTTTCTGGACCCCCTTCTCCCTCATGTTTAGCCCCATTAGTTTTTGAGATGTTATGACGTTCATTCCATTAGTTTGGCGGTTATAACAAAAATTGCCCTATTTCTTTGTTAATATTAAGACCTTTCGTGCCATTTAGGCATAGGTTTATTTCCTGGCGAGCGATAGCGAGCCTGTAACTTTAGGAGGAACTGGCCATCGGCTGGGACACTTTTCTACCGAAAAATTTACAAATTAATCTCGAATTGAGTGTGTTTTTTAAGCTTTGATGGATGTCTAGCGAAGAAAGTAAAAACAAAAACATATATATAGGCTAAATAAAAACTAGACCAAAAAGTAAAGCCGGAGTTAAGATGTGGAGAGTTAGATGAGTAAGTTTGATTCCAGGTACTACTTGAAATACAATGGCCTCGTATAGGGCCGATTTTATATTTTATTTTATTTGTTTTTTGTTTTTTTCAATCCGTTATATATTTGCGGCCGCACCTAGTCGAGTTATATTCTGGTTGTATTCCAGTTACCTTCTAGTTGGATTCCACTTGTATTCTAGTACTTCTAGTCATGTTCGAGTCGACATCCAGTGTACACTCCATACATCAAGCAAGTATGCAGTCATCTACCAGTCATATTCTAGTCGGCATCCAGTTGTATTCTTCTTAATTCGGGTTATATTCAACTCTCATTCCATTACATTCAATTTTAAAGTGGAATAATCAACTTGTCATCCAGTTGACTTCCGGTCATTATCGAGTGGCATCGAGTTACATTCAAGTAATTCGAGTCGGCATCGACTATAAAAATTACATCAGAACATGACCAGAATAGGTAGAATGCGACTCTAATGCGATTCGAATGCGACCAGGATAGTAGAATGTAACTCGATAATTTTTAACGGTTTTTTCACTCGATAAATCGTAGAAAGTTAACGCATGCACTAACTTTTTGCTCACTCACTCGATCAATCGAGTGACGACTAGCACATCACTCGAAACACAAGAATAGACAAGAATCTAACCAGAACACATACAAGAATAGACCAGAATGGGGAAGAAGTGGCTAAAATTTGAATTTTTGAATTCATTCCGGTGGGTTCTGGTGGATTCGAGTTCTGTATGACGCGGCCTTAAGGGATAGTCCTCTGGGAGTTCTAAACGGGTAGTAAGATGAAGAAATTGGGTTTTGGAAGCATTAAAGGTAATGAGGTTTTCTCTGCCCCAATTGGAAATAGTAGTTAGATCAGAAGATAAGTGTTGCATGGCTTCATTACGTTTGTCTTTGAGGGATTGCTGGCTGGGGCGTTCAGGAAAACTAATTGAGTAGTGTAAGGTAGAGTTGTCTGTGTGTGAATGGATGGGACTGGAGGTACAGTTGAGAAGATCATTTATGAAAATTAAAAAGAGAATGGGAGATAGGAGAGAGCCCTGAGGAACACCGGAGTTCATAGGATGTGGAAGTGAGCAATGGTCGTCCACAAGCGCAGATATGGAACGGCCAGAAAGGAAATTAGAGACAAAGGCACAGATGGAGGGATAGAAACTGAAGGAGGGTAGTTTAGAAATTAAAGATTTGTACTTTCGATATGTCTAGTGCAATAGAAAAGGTCTCACCGAAGACCCGAAAGGAGGATGACCAAGAGTTAGTAAGACATGAAAGAAGATCACCAGTAGAGCGACCTTTATGGAAGCTATACTGGCAATCTGACAGTAGATTATGAGAAGAGAAATGCTTAAGAAATTTGGAAGTAAGAATAGTTTCAAAAACTTTAGATACAAGAGATGAGAGCAATTGGACGATAGTTGGAGGGTTGAGAGCGGTCACCCTTCTTTGGGACAGGTTGAATGAGAGCAAACTTCCAGCAGGAAGGGAAGACGTTAGAGGAGAGACAGAGACGAAAGAGTTTGCCTAGGCAGGGAGTCAGCACGGAAGCACAGTTTTTTAGTACAACAGGAGGAACACCATTCGGACCGTACGCCTTCTTAGTATTAAGCCCAGAGAAGGTAGAAAATACATCTTTAGAAGAGATTAGGATATTAGGCATAAGTAGGAGAGAGGGGGGTGGAGAGGGAGGAATAGCATCGGAATCATCCAAGGTGGAGTTTCTTGCAAAAGTTTGAGCGAAGAGTTCAGCATGATGATTATTAACCCTCTCAGACCATAACAATTATCACTCTTTCCCATGTCCAGTACCGGTGTTTTAAAACTCATGGTAAATTGGCTTGGCATACATGTCTCCATAACAGAAACAAGATAGATTAAAGTTATGTCATGGTCAAAATTAACACAAAATAGTGAAATTATCAAAATATATTTGTATTACATTTTGTATATTATTTCACAAAGGAAAAACAACTATACAGTGTTGTGATTATTGCAAACCCCACATATAAGAATGAGTGCATAAACTCATGTATATTTCCCCTGCAAAATATGCCCTTAAACTGTATAATGGTTACAGATATACTGTAATGGTGCGATATGAATAGGGGTTACACATACAAACAAAACTGACAAAAATAATTTTCCCAGACTGTACACGCCTTGAACTATATGAACTTGGCCCCATTGTCGACCCAACCAGCCAGAGAGAGAGAGAGAGAGAAAGAGATTAGCGGTGTTGGGGAGGGTGGCGGCTGAAACAAAGGCTTGATTGTTTCCTTCTGGATGGATAAGCAGGGCGCGGGTGTGGGAGAGAGACGGGTGGTAGACGAGGCTTTTTAGAGTGTTGGGGTGGGATCAACGCTGAGGGTGACGGTGGGAGAGGGTGTGGGATTGTTGAGGGTGTGGTTGACGGTGGTAGAGATGTGGGTTGACTTGATTGAAAGACAAGGTGCACGTCGGGTGTGTAAGTGAGACTGGCATTGTGGGTGTTACATATGTGGGGCTATGGCTATGGAAGGTGTGAAGAGTGTTGGTGTAGTGGTACGGTATATAAGTATGGTGCGTAGGGCAGGGTTGGAAGGCGTTATATGAGTGCATGGTGTGCGTTGGGCGTGTGAGTGAAGGAGATTGGGGGAAAAGAAACGGGTAAGGGTTTGTCAAGAAGTACAAGAGAAGGTTGGAAGGCAGAGAGCAACCTAAGTGTATGGGTGAAGGTGGGTTTGTACTGTAGGTGTTGTCTATGGGTGAAGGTAAGGTGAAGAGGTGATGGTTGAATGGTTGTGTACACTTGTAACAATAGTAAACAAGGGGTTATGCAATAACGTGAGTATGGCGAACGATTGGCTGAGTGATGATTTAGAATGGGTGGTGAATGAAAGAATTATGTAAAATGAATAACCTAGATACCGGTATCGTACACAGTAAAAATAAGCATATGTATAAAAAAGGTACCATTATATATAATAAACAGGTGTATTGATAGTGATTTACCTTTTTATCCTGATATTAGATGGGTTAATTACTGCCACTATACCTATATAGTATCGGTATATGGTTATATTATTATGGACACTATCATTACAACTTTCATATTAATTATTACCTACAATGTAGTGAAATTATCAGATGAATGGCTGAATAATATATAATTAAATGTGCTGTTTGGATTTAGTTGCATGAAGTACCGTATAGGAATGGAAAATAAAATGACTGGCTAAACAATAAGAAAGAGAAAGAAGACAGATAATAATAGTGGTTAAATTAGACATGGCAAAGGAAAGAAAAGACGGATATACGAGGTGAACAAAGAGGTGTGTGAAGATCAGGGAGTGTGGGAAGGATGCAAAGGAAGTGAAAGTAGGAGTGGGAGTTGATGTGGGGTGTGGGAGTGGGAGAGGGTGTGAGAGTGGTGTGGGTGTGGGAGTGGGAGTGAAGGTAAGAGTGGTTGTGGAAGTGGGGGTAAGAGTGGTTGTAGGAGTAGGAGTGGCTGTAGAGGTGGGAGTGGTTGTGGAAGTGGGAGTGGAGGTATGAGTGGTTGTGGGAATAGGAGTGGCAATGGGAGTGGAGGTAGGAGTGGGAGTTATAGTGAAAGTTACACGCGACGATAGCATGGACATAAATGGAGACTTGTGGGCCGACATTAACAAGCATAGGTATAGTTGCAGAAGGCTTGCAACCACAACCAGATCCGTCACACATACATATCAAACGTCACCGATACTAATACTTATTATGTAAAGTGCAAAGTACGGGATCACAACACGTAAATCATACACATATGACTGCATACTCTTTACACTTTTCCAGTTTCCATCCCATCTCGTTCATGTGTTGAATATTCTATAATGGTTTGCCAATAATGTAAATACAATCATAACAAATGATACCGGTAAGTTTGTGAAAGTGGGCTAGAATAGATGGAAGGATGCATGTGGGGGATGAGGTTATGGAGTGACCTGCCATTGACAAGGATGTGAAAGTTGTGTGAGGATGGCTGGAAGGATGTGTGACAAGGATAGATACCCCGGGGTTATTGTAAGTAATAGGGATGTTATGGTGGGTGATAATGGGTGGCTGCAGGTTTAATAAGGAGGATAGATGGAGGCAAAGAGTAGGCCAACAATGATATGGGAGTGAACGAGGACAAATGGAAGCATGAATGACAATGGTGATAGATTAAGTTACGGGGTGTGAAAATGAATGGGAATGGATGGAATGATGTATGTGGAGTATATAGTTGACATGGATGAGTGAGGAGTATGAAGATGTGGACAGGGATGGATGGAAAATGTGTAAGGTGTACGCCATTGACAACAATAAAGAAAGATGGATGGGGAGTGATAGAAGGAAATGAGTGAAGGATGACAGACAAGGACAAATATGTGGACATGACCAAGGATGATGGAAGAATGTGTGAGGGGTAAGACATTACAAAAAAAAAAAATGAGAAGGTGGATGGTGAGGGTTAGAAGGACGTCTGAGTGTGTGACGACAAGTGTGTGAGGAACACACCATTGACAAGAATATGAAAGAAGTGGGAGGTCGAAGTTATAGGATGGGATGGGAAAGTTGTACATTGACAAGACTAAATAATTAAACCGGTATCACACGAGAGCTTTCTTTGATCCCTAACATTCGACGGTCAACATTTGTTTTACAATATTTCTGGGATATTTTATACTGATATCGGAGAGTAGACTGAAGATAGATTACGATAATTTAGGAGACATACAGTATTTAATTCAAAATTTACCTCATAAGCTGCCAGACCAGTGTTGAGGATAAATATTGAGGGGAAAAGCGCTCGTGTGATATCCGTGTTTAGAAAGAAGACGGGGAGGGCTAGAAGGCTAGGAGGATGAGGGTAGTGTGTCTGGGGTGGGTTGGAATGTGTGAGTCAGGGTTAAGTAATGCCCTTCTTGGTTTGTTTGCCGCGTCATATCTAAAGTACGGTAGTAGAGATGACTTCTACTGTTTATGGCAAATTAATCGTTGTGTGTAATGGAAAGTGTAACCAAAAAATCGTGTCATCTTAGAAATATATATTTGTCGTTGGGACGATACACATTGGCCATTGTATGAACAACAAAAAATTACCGTACACAGTCACTAACCCATCAAAGTAAGTGCTTGAAGGCTGAGTCATATGCTAAGTTTTTCCGGCAGTATTGGACTAGCCGCTTCAGAAATGAAGGTCTTCTTTGACCAACATATAATGGGCCTAATCTATCTTCAGTGTAACTGCCAATTCCAGTTAAAAATATCCCCAAACGGTTGCCAGAATTAATTGCCTATCAAATAATGCTCTAGTTGTGGGTTCACTTCTACCCCATCTATTTATTGTACAGTATCGGTAGCTTAAATGTAAGTCGGGTTCATTCTAACGTCAGCCATTCCCAACACATATTGTATTCCCATTATGACCACCATTGTATCCGATCAATACAACACACCAACTTCTACTGCAACCACCAAGTTATCCCTATCATCATGGTAGTCCAGTTATAATATTATATACAACAACCTGTACCTTACGGTCACTCTCACATCACCATCATGGTACCGGGTACGGTATTTAAAATATGTATTATGCACCTAAGGTCACTGTTCCCACCAGTCTATCCATATCATTACCATGGTATTCGAGCTATAATATGTGCCTACTGATCACTGTGATATTCAACAACTTGAAAATGAAACATCATTTGTAGTAAATTTAACTTGAAAATTTAAGATAATTTCAATTCAATGACGTCATATTAATTATATTCTGGCTTACAACTTGGGAAAGGAATCTGGATGTTCAAGGGATAACATTAGAAACTCTATAGTAAGTATACTATAGGGTCACTAGGTAACATATATTTCAATACATTTTTTGCGAGTACCACATACCCTTTCTATATAAACTCTAATACTAGTCAGACGAAATTCAATAAATGGGTTACCGTACTATAAAACGGGGAAACGCTAACATACCAGACAAAGGAATGACATGACACACTATTAATTTCTTGGATACGAAAAGTCATCCCATAAGCAGGATATAATAAGTCTTGTGTCAGCCCAAACCAACTAACACAAGGCCTCATCGTACACAATCCACCTAGGGTCCAATTCTACTTTGATCCAGTAATAACCCTTCCACCCCTTGGCATACTTAAATTGTTTATACACACCCATCCTCTTTGCCATCATCCATTACTCTCTCTCTCTCTCACTCTCACTCTCACTCTTATCCACACACATACACACACACTCTCTCTCTCTCTCTCTCTCTCAAACGTTATTATTGCTTCTTCTTGCTATGTGTATGATGGAGACAAAAGGCAATACTGCCTGAAGTAAGTGTCTCCTCCAAAGTTAAAGATCAATAGTCGCTATATTAAATGTTTACTTATATTATATATTTTGTTTTAATGTACATTTTTTGGTATATTAGAAAGAAGTGTGGCGTGTTTGTTTAGTGTAGTGAAATTAATAGGAGGAGGAGGTGTTTGTAAGAGCTAGCTGTATTACTCTGTGTAGATGAGACACAAACAGAAACAGTGAGGGAAGCCAGACGAATGCTACAAGAGTTCCAGCAAGTCCTTATCACATGCATATGAGGCCTCTCCTGGGTATTGCCCTGCTCGATTGGTGTCTACAATATCTCCAGGTAACTCACTGTCAATCTTCTGTAATGACCTCCAGGCTCCAGGTACCGGTATCTCAGTTATCACACTCCATCATAATCTAGCACAACACCTACCTAAGTCAGGTAAGTCAGGTTCGCCACTATGCTAGTAGTAGGACCGAGGAACGCACCGCCCTTCGTTGTGGTTTAAAAACTGGTGAAGCAGACTGTTGGAAGGTTCTCTTGAAGCTGTCTAAGGAGATGCCCCATATTATTCCCAGCTTCTCTTATCACTGAACTTCCTGACAATCGGGATGTGTAGATTTGGTACTAAACCCTCAGCGATTGTCCACGTGTACGGTACATTATTTAAGTAACGTTCCCTTCTACGCTCCAACGAATACAGCATTAGTGATCTTAAACACTTCCAATATTGTACCTGTTTTACTAAGGTTATATGTGAGGCGAAGTTATTTTTACGCTCTCTAAGTCATATATTTCACCTGCTTTGTAATGAGATGTTAGGCTAATACGATGCAGTATTCTAGCCCCGGCAGCACCAAGGACTTGAAGAGCGTTATCATGGCAGTTCACCGTGTGTTTTAAATGACTCCTCTCGTCAACACAATACACTCATTTAGTCATTATATCTCCACCATTTATAATCACCCACTAAGTTATCTCATTATCGCCAGTTATTCAAATCTAGATCATCACTTCATACCACCTTTATGCACGATATTATATCCCGTACAATACCGTTTATATCCAATCACTCATACATACATTTCACTATTATTAAAGGTGCTCTTCTTAACATAGTGATGTAATGCATCAAACCTTTTCCAAGTAATGGCTATTTAATTTACTAAAGGACATATAGGCCTATATTATTTACATTAGGAGACACCATTCTGATAGAAAGATACCGTACCATTAAATGCACGAAATTATCATATTATAATCATTTTCATTGTTGAAAGGTTCACATACGGTACATGGCCATAACTATCACGCTTACACAGTTAATCAGCTGACAACTTTACTGTTTTATTCTTATTGCCATAGATTATTTTATTTTGTTTCGATAGGCCATCATATAGCAAAATTTCCAGGTAACAGGGCGTTTCCAGGATCTATTACTGTAAGATTAATTCAATATTTGGAGGTTAAGTTTAAATAAAGCAATACCATCGATAACCGACTTGATAAACGTGAATTTTTGAGCCAGCCGACCCATGTAAACTGTATAAATGAATCAGTATTACTGGTATAACTTTAAATATAATAATACAAAATGCATAAGGTAAACACATTTGTTTTGTTATGATTGTTTCAATTCAATTAATTTACATTATTATTATTCATTTAAAATAGCATCAAGGCTTAGCAACGTGTGCATTATGGGGGATTTTAATTTCCCTAATATAGATTGGCAGCAACAAATAGGCGACTCTGATTCAAAGGAGTTTATTGAGGTAGTACAAGATAGTTTTTTGTCTCAATTCATAGATACGCCGACTAGAGGTGATAATATTCTCGATTTAGTTTTCAGTAACAATGAACATATGATAAATAGTGTAGAAATCGGGGACCACCTAGGAAATAGTGATCACAATTCTGTGTATTTTAATATACAATGGAAAGGTAATATCAGAGAGAATACAACATTAATACCTGACTTCAGAAAAGCCAATTATGGTGGGTTAAGAGAAGCCCTGTTAGCGGACCCTATGGTCAAAAAATTAAGTCGATCCAGGTGTCCAAATGAGTGTATCCTTTCTCAGGCACCTGTCATCTTAAGTCAGGAGGAGACGTCAAACTTGGTAGATACATACGATAATTTTATCAAGTCAGTATTCAATGCGCAAAATAAATATATCCCCAAAAGAAAATTTAGATCAACACAGAACCAACCCAAATGGATGAATAATAGACTATTAGATCTTCTAGGAAAAAAGAGAGGAATATATAGAAAAATTAAAAAAGGCGAAATTCACCTACTTGCTTACTATCAGAATCTATCACGACAGGTAAAAAAGGATATTAGTAAAGAAAAAAGAAATTATGAAATTAAGGTTGCCAATGATTCAAAAAATAATCCTAAAGCTTTTTACCAACTATATAAATCCAAGGTTAGAGATGTAATTGGTCCCCTTAAAACTTCGATAGGAAAATTGACAGAAAGTGATTTAGAAATGTGCAGTACATTAAATAGTCAATTTCTTTCCGTTTTCACTAATGAAAATTTGGCACAGTTTCCAGAAGTCCGTAAGGTATACAGCGATAGTATAGAAAATAGGTTAAGTACGGTTACTATAAGTAGAAATGATGTGGTTAAGGAAATTGACAGACTGAAACCTCATAAATCGCCTGGTCCTGATGAGGTATATGCTAGAGTATTAAAAGAATGCAGAGATGAGTTAAGTTATCCATTAACATTTCTATTTAACAAGTCATTAGAAACAGGTATAGTTCCAGAAGCTTGGAAGCTTGCAAATGTAGTTCCGATCTTCAAAAAAGGTGATAAATCAATAGCTTCCAATTACCGTCCCATTAGTCTCACTTCAATCATAGGAAAACTACTAGAGTCAATTATTGCTAGGAAAATGAGAAACCACTTAGAAACATTTAACTTAATCAATTCTTCTCAGCATGGATTCACTCAGGGACGGTCTTGCCTTACTAATTTGCTTAGTTTTTTCTCAGAGGTATATGAAGCAGTAGATAATGACAAGTCATATGATATTATATATTTAGATTTCAGTAAAGCTTTCGACAGAGTCCCTCATGAGAGATTGATGAGAAAGGTTGAGGCACATGGAATAGGTGGGGCGTTGTTAGGATGGATTAGGTCATGGCTAATTGGTAGGAAGCAGAGAGTCAGCATAAATGGTACCAAGTCAGAATGGGGAGCAGTCAAAAGTGGTGTCCCCCAGGGATCGGTATTAGGTCCCCTGTTGTTTCTTATATACATAAATGACCTAGATTTAGGTATAACTAGTAGGATAAGTAAATTCGCAGACGATACTAAAATAGGGAGATCAATTGATTCAGATAGCGATATAGAGTGCCTCCAAAGGGATCTAGATACCTTACATGAATGGTCAGTAAATTGGCAGATGAAGTTTAACATTGACAAATGCAAGGTATTAAAGATAGGGAAGATGCAAACAAATGTTAAATATAAACTAGCTAATTTAGAATTAGAAAATTCAGACTGCGAGAAAGATCTAGGTGTGTTTGTTAGCAATGATTTGAAGCCTAGAAAACAGTGTATAAGCGTTCGTAATAAGGCAAACAGGATTCTCGGGTTCATCTCTAGGAGTGTGAGTAACAGAACTGCTGATGTTATCTTAAAACTTTACTTGTCATTAGTGAGACCCCATATGGATTATGCTGTCCAATTTTGGTGTCCTTATTACAGAATGGACATAGATTCATTGGAGAGAGTACAGCGTAGAATGACAAAAATGATCCATAATATTAGAAATCTTTCGTATGAAGAAAGGTTGAAGAAATTAGGTTTACATTCGTTAGAGAGACGCAGAGTTAGAGGGGATATGATAGAGGTGTTCAAGTGGGTTAGTGGGATTAACAAAGGGGACATGGCAAATGTACTAAAGCTCAGTGATAGCGAAAGAACTCGTACCAATGGTTTCAAATTAGATAAATTTCGTTTCAGAAAAGATATAGGCAAGTATTGGTTTGGTAACAGAGTTGTAGACGGGTGGAATGGACTACCAAGTGCTATAGTGGGATCTAAAACTGTAGGGAGCTTTAAGATAAAATTGGATAAGGATATGGACGAGAAGGGTTGGGTGTGAAGGGGGATCAGCCGGGTTGGGCCAATCAGCGCTCTGCAGACCTCCATAATCCTGGGTTAATCTCTAACCGTTTTGGTAAGATGATCCTCAGGGTATTAGAGTGTGAAGCCTATAATTGGGCTTTGTAATGAATTGGGGTTGTGTGGGACAGGGATCTGCCTTGCTTAGGCCAATCGGCTTTCTGCAGACTCCCATTTTCTTATGTTCTTATGTTCTTATTTTACTTACAGAGTAGTCGTATGTTTCAAAAATATTAAGTCGCATTTACTCGAGTCATGGCGAAAAAAAACCCACACAACACAAAACGATAATTAGCTAACCCCCTAAAAGTGTAACGTGATAACCTCTTAATAATACAACTACTGACTTGACTCTTGTGGCTAGCCTCTCTTCACACTCACCTAACACTTATGTTATAGGACTGGAAAGGGTTATAGTCATGTCTCAAGTTGCATAGTGAAGATTACCGGAAAAACCCCGCTATGTTTCCCCAATAGTTTACCTCTTTAAGTTGTTTAACATATTAGAACAGAGGAAGGAAATAAAGTAGAGTTAATGAAAGCAACATAATTATGTACACCTAATTCAATCCTCTAATCATGAGAAATTTGTATCTTACCTCCCAAACATCACATTTCTCATATTCTACCCTGCTTTACACACATCGCACTTCATTTGTCACCCTTAGTATTTTATATGTGCCTGAAGGAGAAAAAAGGCAAAAGCACACACACACACACAACTTGCCTCTTAGACCATATCTTCCACTTATCACATTCACATATGCATAGCCTACGTGAGTTGCAGTTGGGATGTGTGTACTGTACATGCTTAGATTGATATGCAGGATTGGAAGTTGCATAATAAATCGTAGGCAGTGTCCACCAACCTTTAACTGTCTTCGTGGTGCGATGTATAAGGTGTTGATTTTCGGTGTGAGCATCCTGGGTTCGAGTCCACGGACTGCCACATGTGTTTGTAAATTTCATTAATCGATTTTAGGAGTATGGTTGGTTGTTGGAAGGAACATAATAATTGAACCTTCTAATATCCTTCTCAAACTAAGTTCTTCATAATTTTGTCATTCGATCGTGAGGATACACACACTTCTAGTGAACACACATAGCTCGATACCCACTAAACATGCGCACGAAAAACGATAACATTCATACACAAACAAATTCTACTTAACTACACAGACCTTGAAGCACAGTACAACCAAGGCCTTCAGTACACTAAAACCACTTCCTAAACAAACGTTCCTCAAACAGCCAACTACACACAAATTGAAAACTGTATATGTTTAACAGTAACTGACATTTTAACCTGGCGAGATATAAACTTGTCCCCATCTTACTTACTCGGTTATTATAACATTATTATAGTCAAACATTGTTTTAATTGTGATAATGTAGCATTAATGTGATACTTAGACGGAGCTATTTATCATTTCCATTAATTATCCAGAAACCAGCTGCTAGTCACCTACCTAATGTCACCTAATGTTGGGTGCGCCATTCTGCTAGTGGCACCGAGGAGGCATCGCCGCCCTTCGTTATGGGTTGTCATTTGGCTCGTACATTCCATGATTTTGGCCCTGTCACTCTTTCAACTCTGGGAGAGGCACTCATCTGGCAATTTTTGCAGTTCGTTATCGAAGGCTCTCTTGAAGATGTCTAACGAGTAACGAGACGCCTCTCATGTCTCTTACTCGCGTTGTGAGTTTGTTGAAGAGACATGGTCCTCTGTGTAGCCTAATAACCAACCCTTTTGCAGCGAGCCAGTAGCACCCCGATTTTTCATCCTAAGGATATCACATTCCCAGCTTCTATCACTAAACTTCATGACAATGGGGTGTATAGATTTGGTACTAAACACTCTTCGATTTTCCATGTGTATATTATTAAGTAACGTTATCTTCTACACCCCAACAAGTACAGCTTCAGAATCAGTGATCTTAAAAGCTCCCAATAGTTTATCTCTTTTACTGAGTTTATACGTGAGGTGAAGTTCCTTTGTACACTCTTTTAAGTCATTTATTTCACCTGCTTTGTATGGGGCTGTTAATACGTTACAGTATTCTAGCCTCGGTAGCACCAGGGATTTGAAGAACGTTATCATAGGCAATTCACCGAGTGTTTTAAATGTACCCAGAATCCAACCTGATAAACGTTTCGCAGCTGCAACTTTGGCCTGGTTATGTTCTTTGAATCCCATATTTTCATATATCAACACCCCAAGGTCTTTCACACTGTCTTTACGTCCTATTATGTGGTTGGATTTTGTTATGTATTATGTAGGCCTATTATCTTTAATGGCATAATAATCTTTGTATCTATTAATTGGAAATGCTCTTCATTAAACTGCTGGTCCACTGGAACACTACATTTACGTCTTCCTGCAGCTGGCCCGTGTTCCGTGTGTTTACTATCATACTTAGTTTTGTGTCATCCTCAAAGGAAGACACTGTGCTGTGTCTTGTGTTGGCATCTATGTCATTAATTAGAATGAGGAAAATAAGGGGTGCTAGCACTGTTCCTCGGGGAACTGAGCTTTTGACATCCGTAGGCTCAGATTTGACTTTGTTTACTGCTACTGATTGTTTCCGGTTTACAAGAAAGTTGTATATCCATCTTCCGATTTTCCCTGTTATCCCTTGGTTTTAAGTTTGTGGGCTATTATACCATGGTCACATTTAGTTAATGCCTTAGCAAAATCGGTGTAAATGACATCCACGTTCTTCTTTTCTTCTAAAGATTCAAAAATTTTGTCATAATGTTCCAACAGTTGTGAGCGGCATGATCTTCCTGCTCTGAACGCATGTTGTGTAGTTCATTTGTTTCCATAAATGTTAAGATTTTGCTTCACAGGACTCGCTCGAAAATTTTAATGATGTATCGAATTCCATGAGTCTGGGTCTGGTGTCAACTGGGATGGCATGTTGGCAATGGCCTCTTTTATGTCTTTAGGACCGAAATCAATATCCAGAATCTGGGGAGTTTCCGTAGGGAGGTTATCCATGACAAATTTCAATTTGGTCTCTGATGGCTTTTGTTTCGTCAGGCTCTCTGAAGGCGGTTTCATACTGCCGGCGTAAAGAGTTCAGTCATTTCCATGTTGTCCCTTGTTTACAAAGTATACAATGGTACGGTACACTTGGATAACTAATATAAAACCGGTTTACCTTCTGACTAGTGCGTGTAATCTTATTGAAAAGTCTTAATGAAAAAAAATATATCATGTTTGTTATTCCTGGACTCATAATATTGTTAACAGTGCAGCCAACGGATTTATTGAAAGGATACGAGATATCTTGCTACCTCACCGACCAACTTGCAACTAGACATAAAACTCACTATAAAAGCTAACTAATCAAAGTTAATTAACCTTCAAAATCATCACCTATTATGTGCAATATTTGGGGTCAGATTAGTTTCGTTAGGTTATCTCATAGCCCTATAGTTTTTTTAAATTTTGATATTGGACGACTTGGGAAAAGGGTCGTTGAGATAACAGAATCCAAGAACTAAGTTAGATTTTCGTCAATTATCAATACTGTAGGAGTGTAGGTCACAATGACCCCTGGTTAGTACCGTACGGATTTAAAAGTCCTAAAAGAAACTTACCTTAACCTACCTAACCTAATTATGGGAAAGTTGAGATTAGATACTCTAAGTCAGGTTTCGAGATTACATTTTGGATTATATCGTGTTTTGTTAGGTAGGTGGTGAGGTATCAAGTTGTCTGACATAGTGACCAGTATGACATCCTATGGTAATCCCAGCCACGAATAGTAAACAAACAGAGCGGAAACCCGGTGACCAAAGCGCCATCATCACAAGGAGTAGACATCTCAGGATATTACTGACCAACTCATATTACAGATAGCTTACCTCAGTCACATCACTCACTACATTATCATATCACCCACAGTAATATCGTTCAATTTCAGAGACGATACGCCGTCACTCAAGTTAATAAAACTACACTAATTATACTACGTGATTTATTGTTATATATAATATACACCTTAATAGTTTTAAACGAGTTTATGACACTACTTTGAACACAACATAGTATTAAGGTACCGGTACTAATTTAAGTAGCCTAATGTGTACCGTTGGAACACAATATGTACAGAGTAGCTAAGAAACCATACAATTACATACGGTACCGTAATATTGAAATATTTCATCAAATATACATACCGTATATGTAATTTACCGTACTATATGTACACAACTTTAATATATTAGGCTTAATTATGATAGATTGACAAACAAAATATATATACAAAACGTAAAGCCACAATGAACAATTTGTGTATTTTGTCAAAGCTCAGCATTTCGTGTAAAGAAGGTTCTATACTATTGATGACCACGACTGTACATAATGTACCATATACTGTACATATAGCCCGTAATACAGTTAGGCTAGTCACAAGGATTATAACGTCATAAATATAATCACTGCCATTAGGTAACACGTCCCACATTTATATTTATACTATTAAGCTGATTATGACGCGGCCCTGAGCTATAATGTACACTTAAACGGCACGCACTGTACAGTTAGCCTACATCCACAAGTTACCTTAGCTATCCATGTCCCCATAAAACTAAAAATAATGGTTTGGTATGTTGTATATAGGCTATGCAATATTCACCTTCACACAGCTATTTTGTCAATATACAGAATAATGAATATTCGGTATCATTTACTTCTGAGTCAAACGAGGAACTATACCGGTACTAGCGCTAATGAACATGCGCAAACGTATATATACTGTACACACACACATACACACGCACACTCTTATACCTGCGCGCGCACACACACACACACACTCACTCACTCACACTTACACACATTTTTACATCCCCTCTCACCAGTATACAGCATACGGTATATTATGTATATAGCTTTCACGATATATAATATACATAATGTTAAGGACACAACAAAGATCACTCCCACGTTAGAGATAGCATATTAAATACAACCTTCAACACTCCCACGGTACATATAGCATTAACATAACATACAGCGCTCCTACGGTACATATAACACTAACACAAAATACAACACTCCCACGGTGTAGATAATCAATATTATTCACTCCCACGGTGCAGTTAACACCGACAGCCTAATATTCATCACTCCCACATAATGGATTTAGCTTTAGTTTTAACTTAGGACTAGCTTAAATTCCCCTGTTAACAGTACGTAATAACTCTATAACTTTCAACTTTGGAGGAGACACTTGTTGCAGACACCTTGCCTTTTGTCTCCTTTATACACATGGTAAAAATCTCAAATTCTCCAAAATCTATAGAAGTAATAGCCTATAGAAATATCAATGACCGTGTTAACACTTATTAAACAGTGCAGGTTTCATTAAGTACTCCATACTCCAAACGTCCCTATACCATACCAATGCGTATCTATGACAAGTACCCATAGCAGTAATTTGGTACCTCACTATAGTATAACCACCTACTGTATAACCTACAGCACCGCCGTACTGGTACATTGTAAATTAAACAAGTTCACGGTAAAGACAGTAAAAGACCAACAGTTTCCCTAAACCTGAGCACCCCCCCCCCCCCCCCCAAAAGGCCCTGACCCCTAACCTGCAGTTGTAGCCTACTATTGTTTCCCCGCCCATCACCCACCTGCCCTGACTTTGCACCTTCCACATGACCCCTTGTATACGGTTTCCGGCGGCCCTCATCACGTTTTATATCAAGCACTATAGTCGGTTCTATTCCAGCTGGCAGTAATTGCCATGCCCTTATCTTGATTACTTAGCTATTACTAAGAGTTTGTAACGAAATGTGTTGGTAATTATGAAACTTCTCAGCTGCGAAGGAATTCAATTTACCGTCAGCTGGAAAACGCAAACTACACACTTATTCACTTATACACACATGCACAAACCCATCCTATCTCTCTCTCACACACACTATGCCAAACCCACTATATCTCTCACACACACACACACACACAGCGAACAGATAGGCATCTCATAATTATTTGAGTAGCCTACCGGTATTTCTTGTGATTTTCAGTACTGTACCGGTACTAGTAAGTAAATAATTTATACCCATGAAATATTGATCCATAGATAAAATTTGATGTATACTTACAGTAGTTAACTGATAAGAATGATAATAATACATACAGTACTGTACCGGGTATATGACATACCTTGTATTGTACATGCATCTGGATTTCGTTTACCTTAATTCGCAAAAAAACAAAAAATAAAAAAATAAAATGGTCCAAGAACATTTGCGAGTTATGAACTGTAAGCTATTTACATATGCCTTAGGTTAGCGGTATACACAACGATAGATAGGCTAGCTGTGTAAGCTAGGGGATATATTTATATTTTAATACAGGTAAGATTCCTATAAAGCTGATGAATACAAATGTAGAAGGGTCTTTGTAAAGAAATGATATATACAAAACTACTCTATATAAATGACTGCTACTATTATGACTAGTTTAAAAATGTGACCCTTAGCCTCTTGTTACTCAGGAACGGCTTGAGCAAACTGGTTGTAATATCCACACCTACTGTATATTTTGATTGAATTTTCCTAAATAGTAAAAATGTCGGCTTACTTAAGTTGTGTGAAGTTGGGGGTCGGGATGGCTAGACTCGTCCTAATGAATAGACTACAGTAGGCCTATGTTTCCATGTCTATTAGGGCCTCTCGGAGCAAAACAAGATACAAAACTAATGACAGCGAACCAGGCTCCAAAATGTCGAGCGAAAAGAAAGTAAAAGTAAGATACCATAAATTTGTGTTGGTAGGCCATATACCAATGCATATTACAGTAATATACATATTCAGAAAAATATTCCGTAATTGAACATCCAAAATAATTCTTGTTATAATAATTAAGCTGGCGTCACACGTTATCGGCTACACATATAAGAGCCTTGAATCCGCTGTATAATTAAGCAACTAATTCATATGGCTATGATGACTGGACAACTCAACCAATTATAAATATATCTCAACCAATATACCCGTGAAATGCCCTAGCTTCGGACACTTCTGGATAATAGTATGTAAGCTACAGTTATGGAAAAATGACTGCATTATGGAAAAACACCGCAGACATACATGTTTTTCCATAACATCATGTATTTATCCCATAACTGTGGTTCATTGTATATGTTTTGTAGAGTGTCCGAAGTTACCTCTCCGTCAGAAGTTACGTCATGTTACCGGTACCTCAACTAGTACCAACTCATTAAATAATTGTAGGTTAGGTTAGGTTATTTAAGATTAGATTATGACTATAAACTGGCAGTGATTTAGGCTACTTGGCCTTGGTTGAGTTGTCCGGGAACCATTAGCTATCCACTCCTAAACCTCTCAGAATATGGCTCACAAATTCATGGGAACACACACTGACAACCTTCAATACAATTCACAGGCTGGTTTTTAGGAATACAATGGAAGCAGAGAGGAAGCATTACGTCAAGTTTTCCTCTATTGTGAATACGCTTCTTATCCCAATATTACGTGGAGTTATGGGCCCAAGTCATTTCGCCATATTCGGAGTAGCTTTGTCCACACGTAACTTATCTAATCTAACTTTAGCCTATACTAAATTAACTAAATATAATTTCTCGTTAACTTAAATTACTACTAATAAAGCAAACTTACTATCCGATTCAAGTCTAACCTTAACCTAAACTAACTTAATTTAATGTAACTTATTCAAAACTTAAACAAAGCTAACCTATCCTCATATATAAGTATACCAATCCTAAACTATCCTAAGGCAGTCTAACCTTAGCCTAAGATGGCCTAATACTAATTTAACCTAATCTAACCAAAATCCTATGCTAACCTGATTCCCAAAATGTGAGCAAAGGAACTCAATTGAGCGAAAATAATTGTGGCTAGCAAACTTATGGACGAAACGACCCGTAACCTGGACTAGCCTTGAACCCCAAGGCCTTCCTAGGCTGAATAGGCACGCTCACAAAAGTATTGTCTCCGACATTAGTTGTCAGATTTGTTTCATTGGTGGCTAGATATGGGCCATAGTAACTATCCAAATCTTGCGAGGGCCCATCACTGTCATATTAATTCCTACTGTATCTACCTGTTGATCTTGGATGGCCTCGTTGATCAAATGTAAGCATTTGTATGAGCTTGATAAGCATCTGTGCATCATTCTAAGCTATTGATCACAATGTACACATGTATGAACAATATGACACCTGCAGCTGTGAGTGACGTTTGTAACTAATGAAGCTATACATTTTTATCCGACTAGACTGAGTAACTAGACAAAGATCTCTCGTACATGTGCCAATAGGAAGAACTAGTACGGTACCGGTAAACCGTATATTACTAGACCGAGTAACTAGACAAAGATCTCTCGTACATGTGCCAATAGGAAGAACTAGTACGGTACCGGTAAACCGTATATTACTAGACTGAGTAACTAGACAAAGATCTCTCGTACATGTGCCAATAGGAAGAACTAGTACGGTACCGGTAAACCGTATATTACTAGACGTAATAGACAAAGATTCCGTACATGTGCCAATAGGAAGAACTAGTACGGTACCGGTAAACCGTATATTACTAGACCGAGTAACTAGACAAAGATCTCTCGTACATGTGCCAATAGGAAGAACTAGTACGGTACCGGTAAACCGTATATTACTAGACCGAGTAACTAGACAAAGATCTCTCGTACATGTGCCAATAGGAAGAACTAGTACGGTACCGGTAAACCGTATATTACTAGACGAGTAACTAGACAAAGATCTCTCGTACATGTGCCAATAGGAAGAACTAGTACGGTACCGGTAAACCGTATATTACTAGACTGAGTAACTAGACAAAGATCTCTCGTACATGTGCCAATAGGAAGAACTAGTACGGTACCGGTAAACCGTATATTACTAGACCGAGTAACTAGACAAAGATCTCTCGTACATGTGCCAATAGGAAGAACTAGTACGGTACCGGTAAACCGTATATTTAGATATATGGGAACTAATATTTGGAACACTATGACAGGAAAGGTAGATAATCATTGCTCCTTTTTTTTCGTATATACAAATAAATAAAAACAATATATGCTAGATAATTACTCAGCTGAATACAGTATAACTATAGCATTATCATTGAATTAGATATACAGCTAAATTAGTACATTGACACAGGTATGAATAGCTTATTTCGTATATTATTATTATTATTATTATTATTATTGTTATTATTAAATAATAATTAGGATTATTAGTATTATTACTAGAGTATATTCTCACCATTCAATAAACTCCTTTCTATATTTCATTATCATTATTTTCATGCCGTTTGCCTGCCTACTAACGAATGTATTGTAACTGAGTTATATCCCTAAAAGAAGATTTAGATCGACGCAGAACCAACCAAAATGGATGACTAATAAGCTAATAGATCTTATAGGAAAAAAGAAAGGAATATATCGAAAAATAAAGAAAGGTGAAAATCATTTACATATATACTATCAGACTCTATCAAGACAGGTCAAAAAGGAAATCAGGAAAGCAAAAAGAAATTATGAAATAAGGATAGCCAGCGACTCAAAAAATAACCCTAAAGCTTTTTACCAACTATATAAATCTAAAGTTAGAGATGTAATAGGCCCCCTAAAAACTTCAATAGGAGAAATAACAGAAAATGATTTAGAAATGTGCAGTACATTAAATAGTCAGTTTCTTTCCGTTTTCACTAATGAAAATTTGGCACAGATTCCAGAAGTCAATATGGTATATAGTGATAGTATAGAAAATATGTTAAGTACAGTTAGTATAAGTAGAAATGATGTGCTTAAGGAAATTGACAGACTGAAACCTCAAAAATCGCCTGGTCCTGACGAGGTATATGCTAGAGTATTAAAAGAATGCAGAGATGAGTTAAGTAGTCCATTAGCATTTATATTTAACAAGTCATTAGAAACAGGTTTAGTTCCAGAAGCTTGGAAGCTTGCAAATGTAGTTCCGATCTTCAAAAACGGTGATAAATCGATAGCATCCAATTACCGTCCCATTAGTCTCACATCAATCATAGGAAAGTTGCTAGAGTCTATTATTGCTAGGAAAATTAGAAGCCACTTAGTAAAATTTAACTTAATAAATTCTTAAGTGCCTTACTAATTTGCTTAGCTTTTTCTCAGAGGTATATGAAGCAGTAGATAGTGACAAGTCATATGATATTATATATTTAGATTTCAGTAAAGCTTTCGACAGAGTCCCTCATGAGAGATTGATGAGAAAGGTTGAGGCACATGGAATAGGAGGGTCGTTGTTGGGATGGATTAGGTCATGGCTAATTGGTAGGAAACAGAGAGTCAGCATAAATGGTACCAAGTCAGAGTGGGGAGCAGTCAAAAGTGGTGTCCCCCAGGGATCGGTATTAGGTCCCCTGTTGTTTCTTATATACATAAATGACCTAGATTTAGGTATAACTAGTAGGATATGTAAATTCGCAGACGATACTAAAATGGGGAGATCAATTGATTCAGATAGCGATATAGAGTGCCTCCAAAGGGATCTAGATACCTTACATGAATGGTCAGTAAATTGGCAGATGAAGTTTAACATTGACAAATGCAAGGTATTAAAGATAGGGAAGATGCAAACAAATGTTAAATATAAACTAGCTAATTTAGAATTAGAAAATTCAGACTGCGAGAAAGATCTAGGTGTGTTTGTTAGCAATGATTTGAAGCCTAGAAAACAGTGTATAAGCGTTCGTAATAAGGCAAACAGGATTCTCGGGTTCATCTCTAGGAGTGTGAGTAACAGAACTGCTGATGTTATCTTAAAACTTTACTTGTCATTAGTGAGACCCCATATGGATTATGCTGTCCAATTTTGGTGTCCTTATTACAGAATGGACATAGATTCATTGGAGAGAATTCAGCGTAGAATGACAAAAATGATCCATAATATTAGAAATTTTCCGTATGAAGAAAGGTTGAAGAAATTAGGTTTACATTCGTTAGAGAGACGCAGAGTTAGAGGGGATATGATAGAGGTGTTCAAGTGGGTTAGTGGGATTAACAAAGGGGACATGACAAATGTACTAAAGCTCAGTGATAGCGAAAGAACTCGTACCAATGGTTTCAAATTAGATAAATTTCGTTTCAGAAAAGATATAGGCAAATATTGGTTTGGTAACAGAGTTGTAGATGGGTGGAATAGGCTACCAAGTGATATAGTGGGATCAAGAACGATAGGGAGCTTTAAGAAAAAATTGGATAAGCATATGGACGAGAAGGGTTGGGTGTGAAGGGGGATCAGCCGGGTTGGGCCAATCAGCGCTCTGCAGACCCCCGTAATCCTGCGTTAATCTCTAACCGGTTTGGTAAGATGATCCTCAGGGTATTAGAGTGTTGAGCCTATAATTGGGCTTTGTAATTGGGGTTGTGTGGGACAGGGATCTGCCTTGCTTAGGCCAATCGGCTTTCTGCAGACTCCCATTTTCTTATGTTCTTATGTTCTTATGAGTAGAGGACATAATTACCGTATATACCGTACCACAGGGTAACACGTCCTCAATTGTTATGACACTTTTCTAAACGAATGCTATAATATGTGACGGTATAATGTATATCATGACAAATATAATTATTTGAATTAAATTTAACTGAATCATTTTGATACTGAGAGGGTCTTCCAATTCTTAAATATCGTCTGGTGTTAGCCTTCAAACAATAAACAAAATTGCAATGTGCACGTTAGAGATTTTAAACAATAAGTACAATTAGCTGATGCTATAAATGACCTTCAAACAATAAAGTACGGTAGCATGATAGTAATTATTATCTGACAGAAGAAGAAGAAGAAGAGAGGTACCTTGGGTAAACTGCTGCTCCAAGTTATCAACATATATACCCTATGTCAACACTACACAGAGCAAACAACGTATATAACTCCACAATGAATGCACAGAGAATGTGGTGGAACATATACAGTGTTAGTGAATAGTCCATAAGTGAGTGAAAAGTGAAGTGGAATATCTGCCCCCCTGGTCATCTGGGTATCAAACAAGATGGCGGGGCGAGGTGGGACAATCTCAACCCAGGGACGAAATAGTGATGGCCTTGAAATCAACGAACTGTTATGCTTTATATCAAATAAAATAGATAGTCTACCTACAGACAGTATTGTGCAGCTGTGTGTGCCCTTTTATGATGAAGATAAAATTGTGGCAGCCAAGAACAGAGTGTTCGATCTTATTGGTACTAGTGAAGATAACAATTATCGAAATATTAAACGAGTTGGTGCAAACAAAAGTGCTGAGAACATTAAAGACATTATTAAATTGCTACAAGAGAGTAAGGCTATGGGCTTACCCACTTTCGTGGCCATGGACCTAAAGGACCTACCACCTATACAATTTGATAGGATAGATGTGTCAGTGCTACTTAGTGAAATCAAGAACACCCAAATGGAAGTTAAATTACTGAGAGAGTGTACCACAGGTCAAAAAGAAACCATAGTGGACATAAGCAGTGTGGTTTCAAATGTAGCTGACAGAGTGAATAAGTTAGAAAATAACTCTACTAACGCTCCACCTCAACCACAGGCACAAGTGACACAACAACAGCAGCATCTAGAACAACAGCATCAACAACAACAACCACCCATAGGCCTACAACACCACCACCAGAAACAGCAGGCTGAACTACAACAGCAACAGCTGCAACAACTCCAAACACAACAGCCCCAGCAACAACAGCGACCCATACAACAACAGCATCAACAGCAACAACAACAACAGCAGCAACAACCACAACAGCAACAACCACAACAGCAGCAGCACCAGCAGGTGCAACAGCAACAACAGCAGGTGCAGCAGCAACAACAGCAGATGCAGCAGCAACAACAGCAGGTGCAGCAGCAACAACAACAGCAGGTGCAGCAGCAACAACAACAGCAGGTGCAGCAGCAACAACAGCAGGTGCAGCAGCAGCAACAGCATCAACAAAAACAACAACACCAGCGACAACTACAACAATCCAAACTAACCCACAGCAGCATTCATATCAAAGGCAACACCAGGTGTGGCAGCAGCAGCGACCACAACAGCAACAACACCGAACACAACAGCAATCTTTATCGTCGGCAACGAGAGAAGATAATACAGTGCCAGCTACACCATCCTCAAATTTACCTACACAAACTGAACCAAATGAAGGAGCCAATGCAAGGGAAAACCCATGGACTATGGTCAAATGGGTGAATGGCAAGCCTCGCTACTCTAGGGAAGGCGAGCAGGTTCACCCTAGACCGAGAAACCAGCCAGGAATTAAAGGTAGGGTCAAGGATACTGGCCTCAATACCATCAAAAGGCCCCGACTAGCTAGGGTGTTTGCCACAGGATTCAACCCTAGTGTTACTGCTGAGAATCTCCAGGCATACTTGGCTGATAATCTACATATAAATATAGAGGTAAGACAGCTGACCACCCTCTCCAGGTCCACTACCTGTGCCTCCTTTTGTATAACTAGCGAATGTCCAGATCCAGATGTTTTCATGAATCCTGACCTGTGGCCAGAAGATGCATATGTCAACTGGTACAGAGAACCAAGACAATATCCCAATGAGGACAGTGCAGAGGCTTCTGGGACTTGGAGGCATCGCACACCACTATCCAACTCGCAGTAATGGAGGGGATACCAACAACAGCAGCAAGTATAAAAGTAACTTCATACAATTGCAGAGGACTCCCCAAAACAAAGAGGAATCTCCTGTTGCGACCTGACATCGTATCTACATTAAGGACCAGTGACATAGTCTGCCTTCAGGAAACCTGGTACACAAAACAGGACTTAGGTAATTTGAACATATTAGATAAAGATTTCCATGGGTACGGGGTCTCCACTACGGACACACGTGATGGTATTGTGGCAGGTCACCCCCCAGGGGGAGTTGCAATAATGTGGAGATCGTGCCTAGATAGTGTAATTAAAACCATTGAGACAAATTTAAGCTGGTGTGCGGGAATACAGCGGGAAGTGCGACACAGAAAATGTGCAATATTTTGTGTTTACTTACCGTATCAGTGTGCAGAAAATGAAGAACTTTATTTGGAAAAGTTAGGGGAGCTTGGTGGCCTAATTTCTGAATTAGAGATAACGTGTTACTCAGTGGTAGGTGATTGGAATGCTACCCCTCACGAGTTGGGTGGTTCCATGTTTGCTAAACATATGTTAAGGTTTTGTGAGGAGCAAGGTTTAATTTTGTCCTCCAAAAACCTGCTTCCAGAAAATAGCTATACATATGTTAGTGAAGCATGGGAGACCAGGTCGTGGCTTGATCATGCAATCTCTAGCTCTGACTTTCATGACTCAGATATGAAATAAGATACGACATTACGGATGACGACCACATACCTATAGAATTAACAATCCAAATTAATAAAGCACCGGAAATAACAGAAACTAGCAATAGCATCAAGGCAAAAGTTCCATGGAATGTAATCTCAAATGAAGAGTGCCAAATGTACTGTGATAAAACCAAGGACTTATTAAATAGGGTGCAATATGATGGTAATGGTGTAGCACAATGCAGGGATCCAAAATGTAGTGATGCACAACACAGAAAGGACATTATTACATTTTACAATAGTATAATAGATTCTTTATCAAAAGCGGGGGAAAGTATTTTTAATAGCCGTAAATATAAGTCCTCATTCAATAAGCCAGGTTGGCAAGACTATGTGGCTGACCTGTATCAGGCCTCCAGAGATGCTAGATCTCATTGGCTTGAAGTAGGTCAGCCTAGACAGGGGCCTATATTTGAACTTCACAAAAGAGCAAAGGCTAGGACCAAATATGCCATTAGATTTATTAAGCAAAATGAAAACCAATTAAGGAAGGAAGCCCTTGCAAAGAGTCTGGCAGAAAAGGATACTAACTGTTTTTGGAAGGACATCAGATCCATGCAAAATTGTAACACACCATTACCTGTCAGTGTTGAGGGGGTTACGGGTGAAGAGAACATTGCTGACTTATGGAAAACTCATTTTAAGGAACTACTTAACAGTGTAAACCAAAGGTCTACTAATGGTGCAATTCAATATGTGAAAGATAGTAATTATGAAGACATTAAAGTGACTGAAAGTGATCTTGAGAATGCCATAAGAAAACTTAACCTAAATAAAGCTTGTGGGCTGGATGGTATATATGCAGAACATCTTAAATATGCAGATAAGTTGTTAATAGATAAACTTAGTTCTTGCATCACCAGTCTATTTACGCATGGTGTCCTGCCGGAGTCTATGATATCCGTAATACTTGTTCCTGTCATTATAGATAAATCAGGTAAAATTACAGCAAAAGACAACTACCGCCCAGTAGCACTTGCTAGTGTGGTGAGTAAGGTAGTTGAAATGATAATGCTAGAAAGAATGTCTGCATATATTGTCACCAGCAGCAATCAGTTTGGCTTTAAGAAAAATCACGGCACAGACCAATGCATATATGTGCTGAAAGAAGTGATTGATACATACAACAAACTAAATAGCTCAATTTTCTCTTGTTTTCTTGATGCAAGTAAGGCTTTTGATAGGGTGTGTCACAAAACCTTATTTGAAAAATTAGTTAACAGGGGAGTGCCTAGCTATATTGTTAGGATACTTATTTTCTGGTATGCTAATCAAAAAATGTGTGTAAGATGGGGCAACATCCTGTCAGGCTCTTTCGCCGTAAACAATGGTGTTAGGCAGGGGGGGATATTGTCTCCGTATCTTTTCAACGTCTACATGGATGATCTTAGTCTGGAGCTGAACAAGACTCGCACTGGGTGCTGTATTGGCAGCACCATTGTAAATCATCTCATGTATGCTGATGACCTAGCCTTAATCGCGCCCTCTGGAGCAGGACTGGATAAATTATTAAGAGTATGTGAAAAATTTGGAATCGAACATTCAGTCAAATTTAATCCTATAAAGAGCAATATCATAATATTTAAATCTAACCTTCTATTGAAATCAAAGCTACCTAAATTCCATTTGTATGAAGAAATTATAGAAGAAGTAAGTAAAGTAAAGTATCTAGGACACTATATTTCATGTGATCGCTCAGATGATGAGGATATGGGTCGTCAGCGAAGGCAACTTTACATGCAGGGAAATTCAATATTAAGAAAATTTCATATGTGCACATGGGATACAAAAATAACATTGTTCAACTCCTACTGCTCACCAATGTATACAGCACAACTATGGTGGAACTATAAGAAAATGACAGTGAATAGACTAAGTATCTCATATCACAATATCATGAAAATGTTTCTGGGGCTCTCAAAATATGAGAGTACAAGTACGCTGTGTGCCTATATGAACTTGCACTGTTACAAATCACTCATTAGAAAGCTAACATATAAATTCATTCAGCGCCTTAACACTTCTGAGAACAGGATCATTAAAATGCTACAAACTCCAAGCATAGTGTACACCTCCAGGATCCAGGCACACTGGAGGAAGTTGCTCTATATTTAACCTTAAGTAATGATTTCAGGTCTGCTACTCTACAGAATTAGCATACCGGTACTGATCCTCATAGTGCAGTACAGTACCGATATTCCTATACTGTACTGTAGCAACATACTGTACCGGAAGCTAAATGATGTGAGGCATGGTACTGTACACAATTAGGACAGTGGTTTTGGTAACACAGTAGTTTGATGACCACTGTTTTTGGTTGAGGCAGTGCTGTGAACTACATGATAGCAAGCTGGGTATTATTTAATTTATTTTTATTTTATGTAGCCTATGTACAGTAGCTTATATATATTTATATATATTTATGTTACTGTAAGGTATATATGGACCCCAGTATGGTCCCCTCTGTACTGTGTGAGTCTGAAATAAAGTATTATTATTATTATTATTATTATTATTAGAGAGGGAGCCTCCGTGAAACAAGTGCAGCGTGCGTAACGCGAGTTCGATCCCCGCTGCATCGAAGTCTTTGACATTCCTCCCCATCGCCTCACAACACCTCTCTGCAATGGCAGACATCGACGGTGCAGTAGACCAGTGTTGTATTTACACAAGTGTGAACGCTATCACCTGTTCCAGCTGATTACACTGGTTACAGACACCAATCACAACCACATAATATATAACAGTACAGAAACATTAAATGTACATTTAAATATTGAATACAAATTTACAAAGCCGAACAAAATCACACTACATGGACCTATAGGCTGTTATACCCCCTTCGGGATATAGGCCGGTCCAATACAGTGCAATACAGTCCCTGCAGTGCAGCAGTGGGCCATTAAAGGCTGATGATGAGTAATAATATTAACTTTTTTCCTTTTCTTTTCTTTTAATAGCAAGACACACTCTTTCATTCTACTCTATCATTATACTTCATTTGCAGTTTAGAGAGTACCGGTACCTCTAGAATTTTAAGGGGTTAAAATCAACTAAATTATGCCTGACTCACACAAATCATTCCGATGCTGAATCAAATCGTCAAATGATAGTCAAAATAAACTGGAAAACACGTGATAATCCGCAAGGGGTTAAGTGATGATCGGACTGCAAAGGTTAACATCCGGAATGAGGGAGTTCTTCCTGTTCCTACGTGAACATCCAAGCCTTGGTATATCGTATGACGGTAGTGTTAATAAAGTAGGCATCAGATTACCAACATTAACATCAGCGACGACTCAGTTCCTGCTGCTCCTCTGTGAACATTGAGAATATAGATGGTAGTAGGCTATATCGTATTATGATTGTCATAAAAAGTGGTTATTGGATTACAAGGTCAACATTCATGATGACTCTGCTACTCATGCTCATCTGTTAACATCCCTGCCTACAACTACAATTTGCATATTGCATGGTGGTACTGTATTGGTAGTTGTAATAAAGATATTTCTTATTACAAAGGTCTAGGTCCTCCTATTTCACCGTAAACATTTGACTGCTGTATGGCAGACAGGTACGTACCATTCCTCTTGACTAGGGAAGGAGTCTGGTCACCCTTAGCCTATCTGGAGAGTGAAAGGGGACCGACAGGACTGCAATAACTAGTATTCCATTGTTCAGTGTGCCAGACTAGGTCTTTGCCCATATTTTACTGGTGCAAATCCGAGTCCACCTGCTTAACACCTTATTGGCGGCCTAGGCAGTCTATTTGACCGTACCGCACAGCGTTTTTTTTTTACCCTAAATAAGTTGTTTACGTGATAATTTTCATGCCTAAGTAAGACCCAGAGTGTAAAACAAGTATCTATCCCTGAAAGGGCGTAAACAGAGCTTTCTAATAACACCCGAACCATCCTTGTACGACCACTGGTTCTCTTGCAACGATCGTGCAACACGAGTGCAAAAACCCTGAAATAAGGTAATTTCCTTACATAATTCCCTGTGTAGCGAGTGAGAAAGGGGGGAGGAAAGTAGAATACAGTTCAGTATGTCCACCGCGGTGGTGGGGAGCGGTCATAAGGTTGCTACGCTCGTCCCACCGCTCAGCTCTCTCTCAGCAACATTACGTGCTGAAAATGGCGTCGACAGATGTCGTGCACCGCCACATAGTCCAAATTTATTTCACGCGACATAGGTCGCGCGCCGCCAGTTAAGGGTTAAGGAGCAGAGACCTGAGCAATCTGGATTTACACCCAAGAAGTCAACAATTGACCGGATTCTGGCATTCCAGGTGCTCGTGGAACGCCGACTTGAGTTTAAAAAAGGGTTGCTTACAGTCTATGTTGATCTCAAGCATGCATTTGACTCTGTGCACCTACAGACACTCTGGGGTATAAGTGGACTATGGGAGCTACTACGGATACCTGGGATTCCCGCGGCGATTATTGACCTGGTGTTTGGACTCTAGACAGGAGCAGAGAGTGCTGTCAAATGTGGTGGGGGAACATCCTCCTTTTTCCCTGTGAATTCAGGTGTGAGACGGGTGTGTTCTGGCACCTAAACTTTTCAACGCTTGTATGGACTGGTTACTGGGCCGGACAGTTGGGTTGAGTTGCTGTGGAGCAGACATCGCTTGGGCTTAGCATATGGAGTTATGGATTCACTCAACAAAAGTATATGGCGTTGTCGATACCTGCGCAGAAGGACGAAGCTATGGATCTTCAAGTCGCTGGTGCTCCCTGTCTTAAGCGTATATGGATGTGAAACATATGCACTTAACAGCGAGTTGAATAGATGCATCAACACCTTTGGTATTAAATGTCTTCGTAGGGTCAAGGGCTATCGCTGAAATTATTACGTCTCAAGCCAGTGACTACTCCATGAAGCTTATTCAAGATATATTAGTTGCATGGTCCATGAACGCCAACTTCAGCTATATGGGCATGTTGTTCGCCTCCCTGAAACAGACCATGCTCACCAGGTGGTCTCTACAGAAGACAACCCTGAGTAGAGGAGGCCTAGGGGAAGACCACGAAACTCATGGCTGAGGAAAGTCGGCCAATCATGCGATAGGATACCTGATATGGGCCAGGCAGATGCCTGGAGTCTCGCCCAGGAGAATCCCCCGAAGTGGAGTTGGAGGATGAGTGCAGCTACGCTCTGTCATGTCATATGCCCCCATCGATTGATTGATTGTATTACAATCTTCCATATCTGTTTAGACAGAAACAAGTCACTCAGGCTCATAGTTCTTCCGGCCCTAGTCATTCAGGCCCCTACAGGCCCTAGTCACCCTGGCCCCATTACCCTAGTCACTGTGGCCTTATACGTAAATGGTCGATGCAGTAGGAATATTTAAAAAAAAAAAAAATTTCGGATGAACAATTATGCCACGATTGTACGATTATAGGTAAATTTAAATGAAAACAGGGGATTCAGAAACTTGTATTGTACATGGACGCCACATTTCGTGTGGTACGGAGAGGGCTTTAATTCCAAGACTCAAGAGGTCCGTTCTAAACTAAATAAAATTATCTAATCATGACGAGAATATGAAAATAACGCCATCGTATTGACCGTGAAAGGTATTTCGTAACGAAGGGGTTAATAAATTGGTGATAGGATTGCAAAGTTCAACATCAGCGACCGGTCATGTCCTCTTGCTACTCAGTGAACATCCTAACTTTAATTTATCGTGTAGCGATAGTTACAATTAGCCTATGTAGATTTCGTATTACAAAGGTCAACATCCGCGAAGACACAGTTCACCCTACCATTCATTAACATCCGGACCATTGTTTATCGCTTGGCGTACTACAAGCCGTCACCGAATTACAAGGGTTGACATTCACAAAACACACTTCCAAAGATCAACATCCAAAAAGACTCATCCCCTCCTGCTAGTCTGTGAACCTCCTCCCAACTCCCTCCGTCAGTCCCGCCTGGCTGGCCTCGTGACGTGTACGTGACTCACACAGAGATCATGGAGGGGTACTGTTGGGAAGGCAGTGATAACACATAAGCTACACATACACACATACCACAGTACAAGCATCGCACATACAACTTAAACGGAGAACAATTTTATTTCCATCTGCGTTTCACCTATTTATTTTTTCTATAATTATTCCTTCTTACTACCCTATATAGGGCCTAACCACTATTATGCTACCACTATACTACTACTATCACCATCAATACATAATTAAATGTACATTAAAAGAAGTACAGTAAGTCCATGCAGATCCTTTTAATGTTTCTATCCCTAACATAATTGCCAATAACGGACCCGCTGGGTTATGTTGTACGTAGAGTTCATTAGGCCTAATGGGTTTGGGTTTCAAGTGTATGGTTCCCAATCATGAGCATTACAGTTAATACATGGTATGTATTAGTATCAAACACAACATTATTATTGTTTTAAATATTCTGACTATTATGCGTTCTTCTCCTATTGTGACAAACAGCTACTGAAGAAATGGGTATTATGATTGTAATAACATTCAAAGGCGAAAAAAATAATCTTCCCTTTATAAATCAAACATAATCGATACAGCGAAGACAACTATAATACTCACCAGATAAAGGTATGGTTTTCAAATTATTTCCTTCTTCACTAAAATCGGAGGTTATCAAGAGAGAAACACATGGCAAAGACTATATCCCGGAGCGTGTGACTATCCCCAACCACTGTCACTGTCTAACTGAGGCCACGAGTCACTCCACGAGTCCACACAGTCAACAGAGCTCCTGCATATAATAGGATCCCTCTGCTCTGGGTCACGCTGAAGTTGCCACCTCGCTTCCTCTGCTAAGACTCCACCATTCCCAGGCACCACCACAAGCTTCCTGTTCACTCTTAAGTAAGCTACCCAGCAAGGTTTCACACTAATGGAACCATACGACTCAACCAGTACATACACGTCATATTTAGCAGAAGATATGTAATCATAAACAAAAACTGGGTATAGTGAAAAGCAAAACTAATTATAATGCCTCTGCAACCGAGTACTCAAAATATGTAACTAACGGTACACTCAACTATAGACCGTTCATTCTAGGTTGGGCAGAAATCGTAACCTCTAACCTCTGTAACTCAAAAAGGGCTAGAGCAAATGAGCTGTCAATTTATACACACATTCCCTAGCCAAATGTTCCTATTTGGTATAAATATTAGCTCAGATACTCTAGTAATTTGTTTTAGTTATGAGAGGTTAGGGGTTACGATTTCTGCCCAACCTAGAATGAACGGACTATAGTACAACAAACATAACTTGGAAAAGGTGAAACTAATTATCCACCTGTAAAAAGAAAAATGCATGACTCATTTTAAAACACAACACACCTGCATCCGTCAGTAACTCTCGTATATTTAGGTAACATTAGTCTACATCACTCCGATACAAAGATAAAGTTTTAAAGTATAAAAACGAGTACTCGGCTAAGACGAGACGAAAGTATGAGTAGCATCCACAGTTGCCATGTAGTAAAATATATTACTCGTGGCCCTACTGATTTATTTCTATACATGTGTGTAGGGTGTTTTCTATTCCATATTGAACTAAAACTAACCATGTGTGTATCAGTTTATGTAATAGAATTTAACACACACTATTAACAAATTAGTTGTACTATCTTTTTTTATCGACTTGTTTATACTATGGTAAGGTTAAGAGACTGGCTCTTTAAACTATTTTATTTACGAAATTAGGTGATAATATTGAGAGTGTAAATGAGAGGTTAAATGGAACAATTTTAGCGTCAGGCGAAAGCGATAAGGATATTCAGTCTCATGCTAAAAATGATGACTATATTGCAAATGATAGTAGTGATGGTGCAACGGAAGATGGAAATGTCGTTAGAAATAAAGGTAAATTAGGTATAAAGAAAAGAAGTAAATTGAGAGTATATTACACAAACTGTAGGAGTCTATGTAACAAAATGAACGAACTTAGAGCCCTTGTTAGCAAAGAAAATATAGACATAATAGCGCTAACTGAAACGTGGATTAATACAGAAACCAGGCATTTTTTAGCAGAATTTGATATACCAGGATATAGTTTGTTTAAATATGACCGAACAAGTAAGAGGGGTGGCGGTATAGCAGTGTTTGTCAGGAGTACATTAAAAAGCTGTATTAAATCAGGTATTAGACTAAATAATGATAATGAAAGTGTTTGGGTAGAGGTTAACGAAGGTAGTGAGACCATAGTTATTGGAGTTATGTATAGACCGCCAAATATGAGTAGAAATGACGGAACGTCATTATGGGAGGAAATTAAAATGGCATCAAGGTTTAGCAATGTGTGCATTATGGGGGATTTTAATTTTCCGAATATAGATTGGCAGCATCAAATAGGAGACTCTGATTCTGAGGAGTTTATAGAGGTAGTACAAGATAGTTTTTTATTTCAATTCATAGATACGCCGACTAGAGGTAATAATATTCTCGATTTAGTTTTCAGTAACAATGAACATATGGTAAATAATGTAGAGATAGGGGACCACCTAGGAAATAGTGACCACAATTCTGTGTATTTTAATATACAATGGAAAGGTAATACCAGAGAGAATACAACATTAATACCTGACTTCAGAAAAGCCAATTATGGTGGGTTAAGAAGAGCCCTATTAGCTGACCCTATGGTCAAAAAATTAAGTCGATCCAGGTGTCCAAATGAGTGTACCCCTTCTCAGGCACCTGTCATCTTAAGTCAGGAAGAGACGTCAACCTTGGTAGATACATACAATAATTTTATCGAGTCGGTATTCAATGCACAAAATAAATACATTCCCAAAAGAAAATTTAGATCAACACAGAACCAACCCAAATGGATGAATAATAGACTATTAGATCTTCTAGGACAAAAGAGAGGAATATATAGAAAAATTAGGAAAGGCGAAATTCACCTACTTGCTTACTATCAGAATCTATCAAGACAGGTAAAAAAGGATATTAGGAAAGAAAAAAGAAATTATGAAATTAAGGTTGCCAATGACTCAAAAAATAATCCTAAAGCTTTTTACCAACTATATAAATCCAAGATTAGAGATGTAATTGGTCCCCTTAAAACTTCGATAGGAGAAATGACAGAAAATGATTTAGAAATGTGCAGTACATTAAATGGTCACTTTCTTTCCGTTTTCACTAATGAAAATTTGGCACAGTTTCCAGAAGTCCGTAAGGTATATAGCGATAGTATAGAAAATAGGTTAAGTACGGTTACTATAAGTAGAAATGATGTGCTTAAGGAAATTGACAGACTGAAACCTCATAAATCGCCTGGTCCTGATGAGGTATATGCTAGAGTATTAAAAGAATGTAGGGATGAGTTAAGTTACCCATTAACATTTTTATTTAACAAGTCATTGGAGACAGGTATAGTTCCAGAAGCTTGGAAGCTTGCAAACGTAGTTCCGATCTTCAAAAAAGGTGACAAATCAATAGCATCCAATTACCGTCCCATTAGTCTTACAGCAATCATAGGAAAGCTACTAGAGTCAATTATTGCTAGTAAAATTAGAAACCACTTAGATACATTTAATTTAATAAATTCTTCTCAGCATGGATTCACTCAGGGACGTTCTTGCCTTACTAATTTGCTTAGTTTTTTCTCAGAGGTATATGAAGCAGTAGATAATGACAAGTCATATGATATAATATATTTAGATTTCAGTAAAGCTTTCGACAGAGTCCCCCATGAGAGATTGATGAGAAAGGTTGAGGCGCATGGAATAGGTGGGGCGTTGTTGGGATGGATTAGGTCATGGCTAATTGGTAGGAAGCAGAGAGTCAGCATAAATGGTACGAAGTCAGAATGGGGAGCAGTCAAATGTGGTGTCCCCCAGGGATCTGTATTAGGTCCTCTGTTGTTTGTTATATACATAAATGACCTTGATTTAGGTATAACTAGTAGGATAAGTAAATTTGCAGACGATACCAAAATGGGGAGAACAATTGATTCAGATAGAGATATAGAGTGCCTCCAAAGGGATCTAGATACCTTACACGAATGGTCAGTAAATTGGCAGATGAAGTTTAACATTGACAAATGCAAGGTATTAAAGATAGGGAAGATGCATACAAATGTTAAATATAAACTAGCTAATATGGAATTAGAAAACTCGAATTGTGAGAAAGATCTAGGTGTGTTTGTTAGCAATGATTTGAAGCCTAGACAACAGTGTATAAGCGTTCGAAACAAGGCAAACAGGATTCTCAGGTTCATCTCTAGGAGTGTGAGTAACAGAACTGCTGATGTTATCTTAAAACTTTACTTGTCATTAGTGAGACCCCATATGGATTATGCTGTTCAATTTTGGTGTCCTTATTACAGAATGGACATAGATTCATTGGAGAGAGTACAACGTAGAATGACAAAAATGATCCATAATATTAGAAATCTTCCGTATAAAGAAAGGTTGAAGAAATTAGACTTACATTCGTTAGAGAGACGTAGAGTTAGAGGGGATATGATAGAGGTGTTCAAGTGGGTTAGTGGGATTAACAAAGGGGACATGACAAATGTACTAAAGCTCAGTGATAGCGATAGCGAAAGAACTCGTACCAATGGTTTCAAATTAGATAAATTTCGTTTCAGAAAAAATATAGGCAAATATTAGTTTGGTAACAGAGTTGTAGATGGGTGGAATGGACTACCAAGTGCTATAGTGGGATTAAAAACGATAGGGAGCTTTAAGATAAAATTGGATAAGCATATGGACGAGAAGGGTTGGGTGTGAAGGGGGATCAGCAGGGTTGGGCCTATCAGCGTTCTGCAGACCCCGTAATCCTGCGTTAATTTCTAACCGTTTTGGTAAGATGATCCTCAGGGTATTAGATTGTTGAGCCTATAATTGGGCTTTGTAATTGGGGTTGTGTGGGACAGGGATCTGCCTTGCTTAGGCCAATCGGCTTTCTGCAGACTCCCATTTTCTTATGTTCTTATAATCTGTGAGTTCATAACATAAATACTCAATTCCTTAGCCTTCGGTTGATATGGTAAGAGGAACACCCTTCCTTCACAATAAAGAATGAGGCCTTATGACGGCTACCACAATGAACTTTCCTTTTCCACATATTTTAGTACACTAATGTGTTTTACGCAACACTATTACAGAGCCTGACTCAAGTAGGCCTACTCATAATATCAAAGCGTAATTAATCTGTTACTGATAATCTATTATTGATTAAAATTTCAACTTTGCAAATTATCAGATATTGTCTATATTTAATTGTAAAATATCAACTAAATTCACAAGGTCAACCTCACGTGTCCAACTTCTAAAGTTTAATGCTAAACTATCAACCTCGCAATTACACGATAGAGCCTCAAATAGACAACGTTTAGCTTCGTATATCAGTTTATCTTCAAACTATGATTATTTAACTTACCATATATCACATTCACCCTACATGTTAACAAATACACAAGTACTAGAGTCGGTCTATTAACTTCGCATGACCAAGATACCTCAAGTTTTATCTTGGCATGTCAACTTTTAGTGTCAAACTAATCACCAATTAGATTCGCTTGTCAACTTTCATATTCCTCCTACATATTAACGAGTAAATTGGTTCGGCCGGAAAGGAATGGGACTAATCTCAAATGGTTAACTTAACTTGGCATGTTATCTCTTAGCTTCAAAATAGCTAACATCAACATCACCTTTTCCTCACATATATCACACGAGCGCGTTTCCCGGCAACTTCTTATCAGCAACTGTATTCTGGCAACATTTTGGGGCTCCTTTAAGCTAGAATCAACAATTAGTTAACTAGACAACATTAGTATCATCTTAGATGACTGAATTGTTATATAATTTGAATTCAGAAGTTACCAGTAACCAGACTAGAGTTGCTAAAAAAAAATGTCCGATAAAATTGTTCGTGTATTAGATTCGACAATAGAAGATTCTCACGTGCTGCTCCTAAACTACTGTAATCCTTACAGAGGAATCAGACAGGATTTTTTCGACAATTGTTTATCACAATTTTATTCTGACAATATTTCGTTTGATTGTTATTATAACTGGGATCGGCAAATAGATTGAATGTACACATAGTAAGTATATACATTTAAACAAATTTTATAAATCTTCAATACTTTAGCCTTCATTATAGAACACATTGCTAATAGGAATTATAGATATGTCCACTGCACGGCCTCCCGGGAAGGTGTGGGGGTGAATCCAGGGGGCTGCCAGGTGGAAGTTAGCTAAACTGCCCTCGCCCTGATGTCTGCAGATCCTACAACAAGAGGGGGGTGGCGGTTGCGTGCGGTGTGCGAGGTTGTAAGGTGGTTCTTTTCTCTACCCCCACCCAATTATGATTTTTATTATTATTATTTATTATTATTATTATTATTAGTATTATTAGTAGTACTAGTAGTAGTAAAAGTAGTAGTCGTAGAGAAAGAGATAGAGTAGTATTATTTTTTGTGAGTTTGGCAGAAAAATGGCAGAAAAATTATCTGTCCGAAGGCCGGTTTCTATTAAACTGCAGGTTTGCTATCACTCTCCAGAAAGAAATTGACACCTGCATGGGGGAAAACGTCTTACAATCACCAAACTACTGAGGGTAAACCACCTGGGTAATTGGTGAACTCAGTCCTTACAGGTGTCCTGGATCTTCGTTATTACCGTATAAGGAGAGAGACCAAACTGGGTGGTGGCCACGGACAGGGCGGGACTGGTTTTTTGTTATTATATTTATATTTAGCATTTTTTGTGTGGATTAATAAGGAAAAGGGTAAAGGAGTTATAAGGAATGGCACTGGGTGATGGTCTGTTTATTGATTGTGTGTGTCTGTGTATGCTTAGGCCTACTTGTTTATTTGTTTGTAAATAATATTTTGGAATAAGCGTTTGCTTATATTATAATAATCCTTAAAAAGTCTGCTTCGTGTGTGTGTGTGTGTGTGTGTGTGTAAGTGTCTGTGTGAAAAATCCGCTTTATATAAAACATATAGATTAATAATAATATTAAAAACAAAACAAAAATCCCGACACCCCATTATTTACCTTCACGAGGCTTACCACATGTTAACTCTTATACTTTATTAGCTTAATTAAACAAATATCAAGATTTGTTTTGGGGGGTTGGAAAGGATACCGGTATGTAGTTTATTTGTGCTAGTCAGTACATAAAACATACTGTGTATACATACATACATACAGTACATACAAGTTTATAGACTGTTTCGTCCACAGTGTGTAGTTTCAGTCTCACGTCCTAAATGGCGGCATTCCAGGCGACCCTGTTTTGGGCTGCCTCTGTCGTCAAGTTTATTGTTTTGAGATCGGACCGAAGTACCTGATCCCACGTCTGTTACTTTAGTGGAGCCTCCTATTTATTTGTCATGACAATACGGGACTACACGGCTATACCCTGGTCCATTTAGGTAGGCCAGAAATCGTGAACCCTAACCTCAGTAACTCAAGAAGGGCTACAGAAAATGTGCTGTAAATTTCCACACCTATTCCCTGGCTGATCCTTCCCAAATGGTAGAACTATTAGCTCGATTACTCACGTCGTTAGTGAGTTATTGAGGTTAGTGTTGTAGTGTTGGCGTACATATTTGGCAGAGGATATAGTACCGGTCCAGCCTGTTGACCGTGAACCACCGAGGCCAGCAGCAGGGTCTCTGGTATAATGTACTATATATTGACGTAAGCTACAACTTTCACCGGCCAGCTTCATTAATCATTTATGGAGAGATGAGCAGGCTAATGGACATGAGATTCACCACTTGCTAGTTTCGGACTATAAGGAATTATAAGCAAAACACATTTTCATATTTAGTAGACATACAAGAATATGTGATGGATGGAAATTATGATTAATTTAATATTTTAATGTGCTTATGTGAGTATTCCAAACGTATTATAACTTTTATTTTGGCTTAACATCTATGTTTAGAACTTGAGCTTCCTTATAGCCCAAAACTTTCAAGCGTTAAAATCACGCACACAAATAGTGTTGTATATTTTTATTAGGCTGGACTTATTCTCAATAATTCAATGATGGAAAAATAAAATGACACATATCTAAATAACTAGCAAAATCTTGAATAGTTTAACTTTAACCCTTTACATCAGATGATGCCAATATATTAGGATTTAATATTACGATATTATCTAGCATAGGGAGGAACTGTCAGTGTTAAGGGGATTAATCTACATAGTCAGTAATCCCTTCATTCCTAGAGCTGTTTCGCAAGTTCACCAAAATCCTCTGGCAGTAGCGTTAATAAAGTATAGACATCGTCTTCTAATTAAAGAGGCTAACTAGTAAAGAAAACTAGACTAAGTCAACACTAAGTCAGCCAGATAAATTATAGTAATTATTCACGTTGGTTATGTATGTTTTGTGTGCATGTTGACCTGTCCTCAACTGTTTATTATTATGGTTATCATCCTTACAAACATTCCTCATCCCTTGCCAAGTCAAAGGGGGGGGGGGTTGCTTCATCCCTCATGCTTAGCTCCATTAGTTGTAATATTTTAAGATGTTCGCCCCATTAGACTGGCGATTTTAAGACTTTTCGCTCCATTCTTTGTCAATATTAAGACCTTTCGTGCCAATTAGGTTTATATTTTTCCTGGCGAGCAATAGCGAGCTTGTAATTTAAGAGGAAAATTTTCTACTGAAAAATGTACACATCTATCTCGAAGGGGGTATTGGGGGTGGTTTTTAAAGTTTGATAGAAGTCTAAGGAGAGAAAAAAAAAAAAATATATATATATATATATACCGGTACTGTATATACTGTATATATACAGTATACGGCAAAGACTTAGTATATAATACGGTACCCGTAGTTATGATAAACACCTCACCTAGCTTATACTGACGAAGAAATATGGCTTTACTAACCCTTTATTGAGATTTTTCATATATTCTAGTACAAGTGTTTATAAAGGGGTTCTTGGCAGCTGCTGAATGTGTGCTAAGTCGTGATATATGTGGCTTGAAATGAGTCACAGATGATTATTGAGCTGATTCAAAAACGTATATTTACTTAACCACGCCATCGTAGACCAACAGGTAAAAACAGTATGGATATTAAATGACATTGATGGGCCGAGGAAAGCAATTTGGATTATCCGCAATGACCCATATCTAGCCATCAATCAAAAGGCACCCATTGTACTGAAGGGTGTCGTATGGTAAAATTACTATATTTAACCATGGGTTTCTTATGGTAGTTTTAATCCCCTTTACTTGACGTACGCCAAATGTATGCTTGCTGCCAGTATTTGATGAACCAGACTGTTCTAAGGGACAGCTCACTCCCCGCAAAGAATGGCTGATCAGGCACCGTCTAGAGATGGTTGTCCACGTTCTCTGTAATTTTGTTGAAGAGACTAGGAACCCTATTTGTCAGCCAGGAATCCCCCAGTGGGCCCCTACACTTTGGGGGTGGGATGTTATATTTCCCTTATTCCCAGACTTCATTTTGTGTCCTCTACAAATTATGAGATACAGCTGTGTAGTACATGAACATCGATATCACTAATTAGGATGAGGAAGAGTAAAGGCGCTAACACTGTACCCTTGGGAACAGAGCTTTTAACCTCTGAACCCTCTGATAATGCCTGGTTTACTGCTACTTATTGTCTTCTGTAGATGAGAAAGTTGTAAATACATCTCCCCACCTTTCCAGTGATTAAAGAACACCCCGTTCTTATCATTAATCCTCCAATACAAACCCCAATGCACTAGAATAAACTAATGAAAGCATATGATCCTCCTAGGATTCGAACTTGGGACACTGCACCCAGAACTTAAGCATCTAACCCATTACACTTTCAGTTTATGTGCTATAATTCCATGATCACACTTATCAAACGCTTTGGCAAAATCTGTGTATATGACATCTACATTTCTTTTCTCTTCCAAGGCATTTAAGACTTTGTTATTGTGTTCTAGCTGCTAAACCTGTGTTGTCCTGTGTTGTGAAGCCAGTTTTCTTCCATATATTCAGAACAAATTTCCTCGTAACACTCTTTAAATTTGTTTTAGTGATGTGAGGTGTTAATGCTACTGGGCGATAGTTTATTGGCAGAACCTTACATCCTTCCTTGTTGAGTGGTGCAATTGTTGTTATATTCAGGCTCTCTGGGATTTCTCCAACGCTTCGGCTTTTTCTCCACATTATAGCTAGAGGTCTTGCTCGTAATGTTTTGCAGTTCTTGAACAGGACCGAGCTCCATGAACCTGGCCCTGGGGCTGAGTGGAGTGACATGCTGTTTATTGCTTTTTCTATGTCAGTTGACCCAAATTCTATATCTGATATTTGGAGAGTGACTTTGTTATCAACCATAAACAAATTTCTTTGGATGCCATTGGTTTTAGATTGGTTGGGATGACAAAACACGGTTTCATGCTGCATTCACTGAAGCTCGCTCATTTCTTTGTCATCTGTGATGTAAATTCCGTTGTTTTTAATAACGATGTTTGGGATTTTCGCTTTGCATATTAGAAGTATTTTGAATGTTTACCTATTTCTTGAACAACCTTGTTTTTTTTTTCTCCAAATGTTGTATTCGCAGCTTGTGTTCTGTATCCTCTATTTCATTTTTCATACTTTTAATTTGAATTTCTAGTAAGCCGGCTAGGGAGACGATGTGACCATCATTCTTTGCATTAGTAGAGCCGCCTCCTTTCTCCATTTTGCTTATACTTCTGCGTGTCTGTGTTCTATCTGGAATATAAGCAGCGCACCCATCCTTAACTACTTCCGTTACTAGGCTAAGTGTTACGCTGGCCAGCTCGCCAGAATGCACTCGTAACTCGCTAGCGCTCGCCAGGGCAGTGAAACGGGCTATAATAATCGTAGAACGATGTTCTTTCTTTCATAGCGTTCATGTCACAGACAGATCAGTGGTGATCTTTATTCTTGTCTGTGACACTTGGAAGTATTTTATATCATTAATAGAATATAAGATATGTTGTGTGAAGTTGTAGGGAGAAAGAAAGCGAGCAGCGTGGTGGTATTATGTGTGTCTGTATGTACGTGCGCCTCCCTTGCTCGGAGGAGTTTCCCACGCTCGTGATTGGCCGGCGGGCCTGGCGCGTCATATGACGCCTGCTCCTCATGACGTAGTCGTCTGTGATTGGGTGCCGCTGCCTTTGTTAGTGCTGGGGGGCTCCTGCCCGCGTTTCTCCTGCAGAGCTTGGCATAGCGTGCTTGGTCCTACATGTCCTTTGCAATTTGTCCCCAATATAACCCCCTATACTACTGTTTCTCTTTCTGAACTTCTTCTTTTCCAATACTTCCTCTCTTTATTCAATTACTTATCCCTTCTGGTTCTGCATACGACTTCCATAGTCGGCCAGTCGTATTACCAGCACCAGCTCTCACATTTATGTTTTGCACTAGCTTTAGGGAGTAGTAGAGTCATAGTCACATGGTAGCCTAGTGTTGGGGTGCTTCTAATTATTGAGCTGTTCTTTCCTATTATTTAATGCTAGACAGTGGAAGGTATCTTTGGTCGTTGTCTGAGTTATGTATGTGGCAAGTCAGAGCCTGTACAACACCGACGAAGCTAGGTAGCCTGTAACCCTTGTGTATATTTTCCTTTGCGAGTGTAGCAGTATACAGGTGAAGGGCTTTTGCCTACACTTACCTGTATGCTTGCTATTTGTTGACCTTTGTGGAGCGCCAGGGTAAGACCAGATACTTGAGACCTGGACTTACCAAGAGAGCCTCCAAGTCACTTAACGTAACATAAGGGAAATCTGTTCAAGGGGAGACAGTAGGCTACGAGCATGCTTGCGCTCTGCCTAGTTTCCTAGTACCTTTTATGCCACTGCTAGACTTTATTAGTGAGAAAGACAGCATTGTGTTTATTAACTTTAATTGTGTATTCTTTAGGAATTATTCACACCTTATTTTAGCCTAGGTCGATGCATAGTGCACAACCCAGTTTGGCTGTTACGTTGGCTAAGGAAGTACTGTTTTGAGTGGCGATTATTAGTGCTGTCACAGAGTTGTTGCACTCCCTTGTTTCATATATATGTATCCTACTCTTTGGTGTATTTAACCCGTGGAGCCCCGGCTAGTTTTGTAATGTTTGCGCACCAGAACCCGGCCGGTTTTCAAAAAATGGTTTTATTCCAGAAACAATAGCGAATGGGTTAGGAATGAAGGAAAAACCACGAAAAACCGCTCAAAAAGCTTAAAAAATGGTCCTACAGAGACCCCGAAAACGGATTTTACAAGAGTAAAAAATTTAAGGCAATTATCCCAAAAAAACAAGGTTATTGCGCGCTCACGCGCACGCACGTGGACTTTGAGAGTTTTCAACCATCGGCACGGTTGCGTGGGATACGTACACAGTTCCCATACAAATCTGAGCCCTCTTGAGTGGCTACACCTGAGGTCACGGTCGGCGCAATTAGGGTGACGCGCCAGGCGCGTCTCTGGGGCTGTGCGTTACATACATCGCCGACGCGTCAGGCGCGTCGCTGGGGCTGTACGGGTTAAGATACACGCTTTGGTGTCCTGCCCCTGCATTATTTCTGTTCTATATTAACGAGCATCTTAGAGCATCAAACGTTTTCAGAAGATTCTTTATCTGATTGCTGTAGGACTAGTCTTCCAGTGTTTTCATAGAGCATTGTAGAGTTTAGTGTTGAGTACAGACTCACACTAAAGTTAACGTAAGCATATACTCCTTTATTAAATCTTGTTATAGTTTATTCAAGCATTGTTATTACTTAAGAGAATTTTATTAACGTAAAGTACTCCTGTTGTGAGTAGGCTTTGCCGTCATCGGAAAGCCTTTGTAGAAGTGCACTAAAACCCAGTTAATTGATACCCCGTTATCCAGTAGAATAACTCTGGAGGGTTTTAAGAGTTTTTGTTGACCGGCGTAATAATTCGAGGGTTTGGAATTAGCGTACCTTGTTGCAGATATAGCCTATCTTCTAGTCCATTCTTAAGTGCCCTTGTTTATTTCGTAGTGCCGGTCGTAACATAAGACATTCAGAGGTTGTTTTGTCTGTCATTTATAATTTCCCAGTCTATTTCTTCTAAGTTCTGGTTTATGCTTGGCCAACAAATATGCTTATTATTGAAGTTATGCTTACTGAATGGGCCAGTTTGTGATCTTATTGTTGTGCCTTTGTGTAGGCACTTACGGTTGGTCAGTACTGGTACCTCAGTTAGTCTATGGTCTAAGTAGATGGTGTCAGATATGATGATATTGTGCACACTGTTCTCATTGTTTGATCAGGTCTACAACATTTTGACCTTTTATTGGTTCTGTGGTGTGTTGGTTAAACTTGAGCAGAGAACATATATTAAGTAGTGCTTTTGAGTGTGCATCACCACTTGTGTTTGAGGTGTTAGGCATTATTTGGTGTTCTGCTTGCCTCCATTTGATACTAGGCAAGTTGAAGTCCCCCAACCACAGAGATTGGGGCCCCCAGCCTTTCTAAAGCAGTTTTAATCTTATCCAGCTGGGTTTTGAACTCATGTAAAGAGGCATCTGGAGGTCTGTATGTGAAAATAACTGCCAGATTTAGGCTTTCTATTTTTATATTTATTTATTTATTTATTTATTTTTTTATTTTTTTTTTTTTGGGGGGGTAACATTTTCTGCACATGTTGGACTGTTCTTCACGGTTCTTTTTTTTCTGTGTATGAAGGAGACAAAAGGCAAAATTGCCTGTAACAAGTGTTCCCCCAGAGTTGAAAGAGTGAACGAGACAAATTCAAGGAATGTTAAGAGTCAAAAAGTCTGCACACACGGAGCTTGAAGCAGCTTAAGTCATAGGCTGAGGGACAGACAGGTTGAGGGAGGGAGTCTCACACAAACATAAACAGTGAGGGAAGCAGAGTTAAGTAAATACTGTGTATATATAAAGTGATGATAAACACGTCACCTATCTTTGACTGACAAAAACATAAGAGTTCATTAACCAGCCCACTTCATTATCGTCATCAACACAGCGTGGGCCTTCGCACACATGCTACAAAGATGACGCAACATTTGTTAAAATTATGACTTCATAGACAACCATAAATAAAGTTAAAACACAAACAGAAAGAATACACACACACACACACACACACACACACACACACACACATATATATATATATATATATATATATATATATATACAGTATGTATATATATATATATATACTGTATATACAGTATGTATATATATATATATATATATATATAGGCATATACAGTATACTGTATATACAGAGTGATTAAAAAATCTACCAACAAACTTTATGAGGAAAGAAATGAGCATATCCCAAATATAAATGTCGAAGTGAGTAAACAACAAACATGCATCAAGAATGAGTTAGAGAACCTGCTATGTTCGAAGCAGAAGCAGTGTTACATTCAAGCTTTCAACATGGGAGATAGATTGAGGTCTTTACTAGCTGTCATTGAACATTTTATACAATGGTTAAGTTTGAAATAATATGGAAGGCATATTAACCCATAAACTACGACCGTCCTCAATAGTTATTTTTGTTTTTTTATCCTATGCGAGTGAAAAAGAAAAAAAAACTATTGAGGACGGTTGCAGTTCATTGGTTAATGTAACATATTGAGTATGATTGTTACACTGGATTGGTATAGAAGTTTTTTGGTTAATTTTTAGCTTGGTTCGCTATTGTGAAACAGTAACGCTGATATTACAGGCAATGATGTAGCCAACACTTCAGTCAACTGTCCACACACTTAATAACTTAACAATCACGGGATTCGAACTAATCCCGAGTCTTCGAGAAGTTTATTTCTTACGTTCGAATGAATACCGACGTAATCTTTATGCTACTTGTGACTACTCACTTGGTAATGTATTATAAATCATAAATAAATTGACAATGCGCAAATTGTTCATGATATTTAGCATTCACAGGAATAAGTACCTTTAACTGAAGGGAAAGAATCATATCTATTCGGTACGTACCATACCAAATAAATATGAGTCTCGCCCAGCCAAATACGAGAGTCATCAATGTCAAGTATATCTCACAAATACACGTGAACTACTAAATGTTACTTCATATTAATGACTTTCGTGTTTGGCTGGGCGAGAATTATATTAAATCTCTATAACCAGAGTTGCGTGGGGGTACTTGTAAAAATCCCTGTATGGTATCCTGGAATATGGATCCTACGACTTGTGTTGAATTGAAATACATTCTCCAAGTAGGATTTCCCATTTCCTTAATATATATGTATCCTTTATCGCACCATGGTGTAGTGAATTAAAACATGGACACTCGTCCTGACTGTCGGTGGTTCTAGTCCGGCTGGAAGTATAAGGCATTAGTAGCTCACGTGTATTTGTGATATATATATATATATATATATATATATATATATATATATATATATATAAATATAAGAGTGACAGGACCAAAATCAAGGAATGTTCGAGCCAAAATGTCTGGACACACGGAGTTTGAAACAATTTAAGTCATAGGATGAGGGAAAGATGGATTCAGGGAGAGAGTTCCAGAGCTCAGCTGTTGAATAGAAGAATGATTGGGAGTAACGTTTCACTCTTGAGTTGGAGAGTTGTACAGAGTAGGGGTGGGATTGTGTTGCAAGACGGGTACTACATACTCTACGTAGAGGAGGTGGTATGCACTGAGAAAGCTCTGAGGAACACTGATTATTGTAGTAGCGATAGAATAGCGAGAGAGATGCAACATTGTGGCAAAGAGAGAGAGATTGCAGAGAGTCGGTGAATGGACGGGAGTTAATGATACGAAAGGCTTTCCTTTCCACTTTGTCTAGAAGTGCTGTGTGAGAAGATCCTCCCCACACATGTAAACAATACTCAATACAAAGACGAACTGTGCTCCTGTACAGAGCAAGAAGCTAAGCAGGGGTAAAGAACCCCTTGAGGCGGTTGAGCACACCCAGCTTCTGGGAGGCTGCCTTAGCAAGACTGGTAATTTAGTCCTTTCAAGAGAGAGCAGAAGAAAAAGAGACATCAAGAATACTGAGAGAAAAATGAAGGGCTGATTTTCGTATTGTTGAAGAATAAGGGAAAGTCCGCTGGGAATTCACGGTGGGTAGATAGATGGAGAAATTGGGTTTTGGAAGCATTAAAGGTAACAAGGTTTTCTCTGCCCCAATTGAAGATGGTAGTTAGATCAGAAGATAAGTGTTCTATGGCTTCATTACGTTTGCTTTTGAGGGATTGCTGGCTGGGGCATTCTGGGAAACTAATTGAATAGTGTAAGGTAGAGTCGTCTGCATATGAATGGATAGGACTGGAGGTACAGTTGATAAGATCATTTATAAAAATTAGAAAGAGAATAGGAGATAGAACAGATCCCTGAGGAACACCGGAGTTGATAGGATGAGGAAGTGAACGATGGCCGTCCACAGCCGCAGCTATGGAACGACCGGAAAGGAAATTAGAGACAAAGGCACAGATGAAGGGATAGAAACCGAAGGAGGGTAGTTTAGAAATTAGAGATTTGTGCCAGACTGTATCGAAAGCCTTCGATATGTCTAGTGCAACAGAAAAGGTCTCACCGAAGTCCCGAAAGGAGGATGACCAAGAGTTAGTAAGATATGAAAGAAGATCACCAGTAGAGCGATCCTTAAGGAAGCCATACTGGCGATCTGATAGTAGATTATGAGAAGATAAATGCTTAAGAAATTTGGAAGTAAGAATAGTTTCAAAGACTTTAGAGATACAAGAGATGAGAGCAATTGAACGATAGTTGGAAAGTTGAGAGTAGTCACCCTTCTTTGGGACAGGTTGAATGAGAGCAAACTTCCAGCAAGAAAGGAAGACGTTAGAGGAGAGACAGAGACGAAAGAGTTTGCCTAGGCAGGGAGTCAGCACGGAAGCACAGTTTTTGAGTACAACATACAGTATATGTTCTGACATACGGAGCCCTGTATGTTTATTTAAGAGTTAGAATTAAGAGTTGAAGGAGTGCCGAATTACCCAGGCGGCGAAGCAGACTAGCGAGCGAACCAGCAAGTGGGAAACCAGCTCGTTTGCATACCAGCAAACAAGCCTTCACACCTGCGTGAGCCATATGGGGACCCGGCAAACTACTTCGATGACCCGACGCTATGACGATGATCGATGCCAGGAAACTCCATTGGACCACGCACCTCTTACGCAACTAGAGGAGCTGTGATTGGGGCGCGTACCATCCCCCGCCTCCTGATTCGTTCCTACACCATCATTGCATAGTATATAAGACCCGAGTAGTGGGCATTCAAATCAGTCTCATTTGGAGTTGGGAAGGTGAACTTGCAGCTGGAGGAAGACGGGGTGAAGTATTATAATGGAATTGTGACTGTGTCAGATTATATAAGTGTGTGTTAAGTGTGTTCGGTGTAAACACTTACAGTATGTTGGTTAGTGAGATATGTGATTGGGAATTAACGTTAACGCTACTATTATGTACTTAACTATTTTAGTTGACCGACTTGTGGACTAAAGTAACTCTTCAAGTAATTGGGTTATGATAACAATATACTATTGTTTTATATTAATATTTGCGAGTTCTTTAATTTTCTTTTAATTAAGCTTACATTGCTGGTAAGAACAAGAACGGTGATACTATTGTCTCATATTAGTAATATCGCCTTAGACTAACATGGCTGTTTTAATGTTACTTCTAGTGATTTCCTAAGCTGAAGAAAATTCTTTTAGCTTCAAAATATTATTTTTGCTTTTCATATTATTTGAGTGAGACCTGAATCGAATCTATGAAGCGATCCTGTAACTTAATTTACTCATAATCAAACCTCAATGTTACGTGGTTAAGAAATACATTTATCTAATTATTAAATATATTATCTAACTTTTTATGTGACTGATATTAATCCTGATAATAATAATATAATACTATTAACGTAGACAAGAACCAAGAATAATAACTACATTAAATATAAATAAAAGGACATGATATAAGAAAACTATCTATTCATTTCAAAAAGGGTAAGATACAGAAATATTCTTACCTTAATATTTATCTTTCAAGACTTGATATATAATTAATAGTCCTTCTTTAGATTCGGTTATTCGGTTCATAACCATAGCCTACTAAGCTTCGGTTAAATAATAATTCTTTATAAATACTACATGACTTTAATTAGTTTCAGTATTTTTCCATAATTAAAGAGTATCAGTCAATAAAGGATACCAAGTCCTAAGATCCAAAAGGAAAGGAAGCAACAACAGGAAATAATTTTATTAGATTTTACTTTTGTTTTGCCTTCAGCTGACTGATACCTTAATATATATCTCTGTGCTATCTAGATTCATCAAGTTAACCACTTGAGGATCAAGATAAGTAACAATGTATATGTATATATATATATATATATATATATATATATATATATATATATATATATATATTTTTTTTTTATTTTTTTCTATATTTCACTTACTCCTTCTCGGGCATAGGCTGATAGCCTTTATACTCTACCGCTGAACACGGTGAGGCCCGTGAGGTCTTGCTCCAGTCTAGGGAGTGAGACATGCGAAGTCTCACGGCTCGAAGCAACTCCATCTCTGAAGCCGCCTCGGCTCTGCGCTTCACAGTCTCATCCCCCACACTCGGACCCTCACTCTCAGAACGCCACTAGGCGTTGCCCCCCCTGTAGCATATTTTTGAATATGGGAATATTCATACAATGCTATTTAATCAGGGAACAATGAGGGTATTTTTTTGGCATTTCGGTGTGCTGTGGTAATGCACTGATACTAGATACAGCACAAATTCCATCCCAATAATATCTTCATATTATTATATGAGAGAGAGAGAGAGAGAGAGAGAGAGAGAGAGAGAGAGAGAGAGAGAGAGAGAGAACGAATGACAGTGAAAGTGACTGAGTGTGTGTGTATAAGGGTGCATACTGTTTCACATAAGTGATTTCCCAGGAACTCTACAATTGTAAACTCTTGACATGTTTTCATCTTCACCTGGACTTAATTAGTTTCAGAGATGAAATATTTGTAGCCAGTAATAAAGCGAGACACTGAGGCCTTGTCCATGATGCGGGAAGGACACAGCTCAAAATAAACACACCTTAAGGGGAGGCAGACCGTTTTTCTGGACCTCCTTCTCCCTCATGTTTAGCCCCATTTTGTTTAGATTATAAGACGTTTGGCCCATTAGTTTGGCGAGTTTAACACCTTCGGCCCCATTTTTCTACCGAAAAATTTACAAATTTATCTTGAAGGGAGGGGGCGGGGGGGTCTAGGAGGTGTTTTTCTAAGCTTGATGGAGGTCTAGCGAGAAAACTAAGGAACATATGAATTAATAGACCAAAATACAAACAAAACACGGTCTGTCTCCCCTTAAATTAATTACCAGACGTGAGAATAGTGACGTGCCATTACTTTGACGTTGACAGGAGAGGGACTAAAATATTATATCTGTTAATACTAGTGCTGGCTCCCAGATGTGTCGCTTATATTTATAATAGAACACGAAAATTACATATTATGAGAAGAACCTCACTGGGGCCTCTCGAGGTCAACTTAAGTTCTTAGAATATAACCAATACCTGATCCTTAAGCTAATTTAGAACTATTCTTAGGTATTATCATAATCATCTATGTACTGAAAATATTTATCCCCCTTTGAGTCCTGTATATCTACTGGTACGAAAATATGCTTTACCAATTTATAACTATTTCAATACGCTCTATATACCTTACCTTTGGATACCTTTGGATGTGTTCGCCGCTCTTCTAGCGGCACCAAGGAGCGCGATGCCCCTCGTTATGGGTGGTGATTTGGTGCAGTAGACTGTTTGAAGCGACAGCTCGCTCCCTTGCGAGGATGGGCTCGTCTGGCACTTTTTGCAGTTCGACATCTAGGGCTCTCTTGAAGTTGTCTAACGAGATGTCCCTCATGTCTCTTACTCGCCGTGGGAGTTTGTTGAAGAGACGTGGGCCTCTGTGTGATAACCAGCCCTCTCGCAGAGAGCCCATAGCACCCCTGTTATTCATCCGGGGGATTTCGCATTCCCAGCCTCTCCTATCACTGAATTTCATGACTATCGGAGTATGTAGGTTTGGTACTAAACCCTCTGCGATTTTCCACATGTATATTATTAGGTAACGTTCTCTTCTACGTTCCAGTGAGTACAGATTTAGTGCTCTTAACCTCTGAAGTGCGCATGGGGGTAATTAGACACCTCTCCCTGTGCGCATGTATTTGAGGTGTTTCCGTCATTAAAATATTCATTGTACCATTAATAGCATTAATACTTATCCATATGCGCCTATTATGGGTTGATTATAAAGGTATTAACCTGAAACAACAATAAAACGAGTGAAAACAGCGTTTGGATGGTCAAAATCGGAGATATAGCCCGCGAGTTGTATAATGTATGGGTGAGGCAAGCTGCTTTCCCGCCAATTTCCCCCAAGGCCACTGAGACACAGTCGATCGATACTCTCTCTCTCTCTCTTGCATTCGCTTGCTATCAGTGATGACCACACCCTGCAACCGGATTTCTAATGTTAGCACGAAAATATACCTCAGAATAAGGGAATAACAGGGAAAATAGGTGATAACTGAAGGAGAGGAGGAAAGTGGGGAAGGAGGGGAGGTAGAGGACTGAGATTTTGCATGGCCCAGGGGCCTTTTTTTTTTTTTTTTTTCGATGTCAAAAGTTGATTTTTTTTTTCTCTGACTCTTGAGAGTTTCCCCGCAGTCCGCCGGGGGAACTCTTAAGAGTCTCCCCGCAGTTCCCGGGTTAAACGCTCCCAATAGTGTAATGTTTTATCGAACTTATATGCGAAGTGAAATTTCTTTGTACACTCTCTACGTCATTTATTTCACCTGCTTTGTATGGGGATGTTAATACGCTACAGTATTCAAGCCGCGGTAGCACTAGAGATTTGAAGAGAGTTATCATAGGCAATTCACCGCGTGTTTTAAAAGTACGCAGAATCCAACCCGTTAGACGTTTCGCAGCCGCCACTTTGACCTGGTTATGTACTTTGAAACCCATATTTTCAGACATTAATACCCCAAGGTCTTTCACACTGTCTTTCCGTTCTATTATGTGGTTAGATTCTGTTAAGTAATTTGTAATTTCTTTAACACCATTATTATCTCCGTACCGTATTAATTGGAATTTTTCCTCATTGAATTACATGTTGTTTTCCCTGGTCCACTGGAATACTACATTCATGTCTTCCTGCAGTCGGCCCGTGTCCTCTTGTGTGTTTACTATCTTGCTTAATTTTGTGTTATCAGCAAAAGACGACAAAATACAACATAAATATATATTCATATCTATCAGTCGAACCCTTCATATTGGTTATGTTATCAGTATTAAGGGGGTAGTAGTAGTTTTCAGTCGAACCCTTCATATTGGTTATGTTATCAGTATTAAGGGGGTAGTAGTAGTTTTCAGTCGAACCCTTCATATTGGTTATGTTATCAGTATTAAGGGGGTAGTAGTAGTTTTTCAGTCGAACCCTTCATATTGGTTATGTTATCAGTATTAAGGGGGTAGTAGTAGTTTTCAGTCGAACCCTTCATATTGGTTATGTTATCAGTATTAAGGGGGTAGTAGTAGTTTTCAGTCGAACCCTTCATATGGTTATGTTATCAGTATTAAGGGGGTAGTAGTAGTTTTCAGTCGAACCCTTCATATTGGTTATGTTATCAGTATTAAGGGGGTAGTAGTAGTTTTCAGTCGAACCCTTCATATTGGTTATGTTATCAGTATTAAGGGGGTAGTAGTAGTTTTCAGTCGAACCCTTCATATTGGTTATGTTATCAGTATTAAGGGGGTAGTAGTTTTCAGTCGAACCCTTCATATTGGTTATGTTATCAGTATTAAGGGGGTATAGTAGTTTTCAGTCGAACCCTTCATATTGGTATGTTATCAGTATTAAGGGGGTAGTAGTAGTTTTCAGTCGAACCCTTCATATTGGTTATGTTATCAGTATTAAGGGGGTAGTAGTAGTTTTCAGTCGAACCCTTCATATTGGTTATGTTATCAGTATTAAGGGGGTAGTAGTAGTTTTTTCTGGACGTCCTTTTTCCTCATGTTTAGCCTAATAATATTGAGATTTTAAGACGTTCGTTCAGTTTGTTTGGCGATTTTGAGACCTTGCCCCTCATTTCTGTCAATATGAAGACCCTTTGTGCCATTTAGGTGTCGATTTTTTCCTGGCGAGCGATATCGAGCTTGTAATATTAGAAGGAATCGGCCTTCGGCCGGGACATTGTTCTACTGAAAAATGAATAAATTTATCTTGAAAGGAGGTCTAGGGAAAAATGTGTCTAAGCTTGATGGAGGTCTAACGAGGAAACTCAAAAATATATAAATAATGAAATACATAGACCAAAAAACAAGCACTACCCCCTTTACATTGGGTCACATTTCTCAGCACACACTTCAACAAAAGTTTACTAAATATTAAATACTCATTGACAAAGGCTATCACGTTGTAATATCATTGCCACAATAATACGAACAATTTGTTAAAGTTTATAATGATTATACTTGATAGCTCTCATGGCTGGTACCGATATTAACTCAGGACCAAGGACTATGGAGAACATTATAATTATTTGATACAGTTAGAATTACACTTTAACATGATCTTATGCCTCATCTCGTTTACCTCATTTGAATTAATAATTAATGACATAATGTGAGTGGTGAAACGTAGGATCATTTATTTTACTTTTATCAGTTGAATCCTCAATCTTCCTTCCATTAAATTTCAACTGTGCGGCATCATGGGTGACATAGAAGCAGAGTAATTTTCCAATTACACGTGTACTCTCGCTAAGTTACAATTAATAACGGTACGATATCAGCGGTAACATGTAGAAACAGCTGGGGCACTATATTACATGTAGAAACAGCTGGGGCACTATATTACATGTAGAAACAGCTGGGGCACTATATTACATGTAGAAACAGCTGGGGCACTATATTACATGTAGAAACAGCTGGGGCACTATATTACATGTAGAAACAGCTGGGGCACTATATTACATTTACCTAAAATTATTAACCCCCTGAGTTATGGCGCGTTTTAACAGTTTATTCTGGCTATTACTAAACGATTGTATTCAGTTTAGGGAGAATTTGCGACACCTAGAGAGTTTTGATATAGTTTTTACATCTTTGATTCCTAGATACCCTAAATATAATGTGCTAAATTGCATAAAATCGCGTAATGATGGCCAGGTTGAAAGGAAGAATTGACCACTTGCGAGTTTCAGGCTATAAGGAAGTTGGAGCCATAATTATCGATATTATACAGAATACAATAATAATGTAGGTTTCTAAAGGATAAAAAGTATGTTGAATTGAGTTTAATGTATTTATAAAAGCACTACAACCGTAATTAGATCATAATTTTGTTAATTATCGATGTCTACAGCTCCAACTTCCTTATAGACCGAAACTCGTAAGTGGTCAATTGCGATCCCAAATAGTGAGAGGGTTTCTTCATGATGTCAGCGGTGACATTTATCAAATGTGCACCTCTCAATCCGATAAATTGGGCACAACATTAACGACATAACAATAATGAAGATACAAAAGGGTTAATTACTGTATATGAAGGGGTTATTGATATAAAAGTGGTAACGATATATAAAGGTTACCGATATGAATGGGACAACATGTGAGTGTTAACGATGTTACCTTACCTTGGGTTACCTTGGGTTGTGTTCACCACTCTCCTAGCAGCACCGAGGAGTGCGTCGCCCCTCGTTGTGGGTTGTGATTTGGTGCAGCAGACTGTTTGAAGAGACAGCCCGCTCCCTTGCTAAGATGGGCTCGTCTGGCACTTTTTGCAGTTCGACATCGAGGGCTCTCTTGAAGTTGTCTAAAGAGACGCCCCTCATGTCTCTTACTCGCCATGGGAGTTTGTTGAAGAGACGTGGGCCTCTGTGTGATAACCAGCCCTCTCGCAGAGAGCCCATAGCACCCTGTTATTCATCCGGGGGATATTGCATTCCCAGCCTCTCCTATCACTGAATTTCATGACTATTGGAGTATGTAGGTTTGGTACTAAACCCTCTGCGATTTTCCACGTGTATAATATTAGGTAACGTTCTCTTCTACGTTCCAGCGAGTACAGGTTCAGTGCTCTTAAACAATCCCAATAGTGTAGCTGTTTTATCGAACTTATATGCGAAGTGAAATTTCTTTGTACACTCTCTAAGTCATTTATTTCACCTGCTTTGTATGGGGATGTTAATACGCTACAGTATTCAATCCGCGGTAGCACTAGAGATTTGAAGAGCGTTATCATAGGTAATTCACCGCGTGTTTTAAATGTACGCAGAATCCAACCCGTTAAACGTTTCGCAGCCGCAACTTTGACCTGGTTATGTTCTTTGAAACGCATATTTTCAGACATTAACACCCCAAGGTCTTTCACACTGTCTTTCCGTTCTATTATGTGGTTAGATTCTGTTAGGTAGTTTGTGATCACTTTAACGCCATTATTTTCTCCGTACCTTATTAATTGGAATTTTTCTTCATTGAATTGCATGTTGTTTTCCCTGGTCCACTGGAACACTACATTTATGTCTTCCTGCAGCTGGCCCGTGTCCTCTTGTGTGTTTACTATCTTGCTTAGTTTTGTGTCATCCGCAAAAGATGACACCGTACCGTGTCTTGTGTTGGTATCTAGGTCGCAAATTAGAATGAGGAACAGAAGGGGTGCTAGCACTGTTCCTTGGGGCACTGAGCTTTTTACATCCGAAGGCTCAGATGTGACTTGGTTTACTGCTACTGATTGTTTCCGGTTTACAAGGAAATTATATATCCACCGTCCGATTTTCCCCGTTATACCTTTTGCTTTTAATTTGTGGGCTATTATACCATGGTCACATTTATCAAATGCCTTAGCAAAATCGGCGTAGATGACATCAACATTTTTCTTTTCTTCTAGCGCTTTAAGAATTTTGTCATAATGTTCCAAAAGTTGTGAGAGACATGATCTTCCCGCTCTGAACCCATGTTGACCGGTGTTGTGTAGTTCATTTGCCTCCATGAAAGCTGAGATTTTGCTTTGCAGGACTCGCTCGAAAACTTTAATGATGTGGGAGGTTAGAGCTACCGGGCGGTAGTTTTTTGGTAGTGCTTTACTCCCTCCTTTATGCAATGGGGCACTTATTGCATTTTTTAAGCTATCTGGTATTTCACCAGTGTCTAGACTCCTTCTCCACATTATAGCCAGGGGTTTTGAGAGGTTTTCCTTACATTTCTTCATTAGGATCGAATTCCATGAGTCCGGGCCTGGTGCCGAGTGGGCTGGCATGTTGGAAATGGCCTCTTCTATGTCTTTTGGACCGAAATCAATATCCAGCATCTGGGGGGCTTCCGTGGGGGAGGTTTCCATGAAAAATATATTTTGGTCTCTGATGGCTTTTGTTTCATCAGGCTCACTGAAGGCCATTTCATACTGCCGGCGTAAGAGTTCGCTCATTTCCTTTTTGTCCCCTGTGAATGACCCATCCCCTTTGCTTAGTGGGCCGATGTTTGATGCTGATTTAGCCTTTAGTTTGGCATATGAAAAGAAGTACTTGGAATTTTCCTTTATACCTGCAATAGCTTTCCTCTCCTCTTCCATATGTTGTAGTTCATATGATATTCTTAGCCTATGTTCAATTTCCACAATTTCTCTATCTATTTTGGCCTTTTGCCTATCCTGTAGATTTTTATGTGTGCGTCGTTGTGCGAGTAATTTTCTTCTTCTGTACAGCTTCCTTCTTTCCCGATCTTGTTTGCTTCTTCGTCTTGTTTGTCTTTCAGGTATGTGGTGGCTACAGATTTGGGTCATGGTTTCTGTTATTAGGACAAGACATTCTGCAGGTGTCAGATTATTCATTAAATCTTCCCAGTCTATTTCCTCCATTTCTTGATTTACCTCTTCCCACCTAATGTTTTTGTTATTGAAGTTAAATTTACTGAAAGGGCCGGTTCTTGGTCTCAATTCTGAGGTTGTCTGAACACTTGCTAAGGTTGTTTTGATCTCAATTAATTTATGATCTGAGTATGTTGTGTCCGATATGTTTATGCTGTGTACTAGAGAGTCATTGTTAGTGAAGACAAGGTCTAAGATATTGTTTTCCCGTGTGGGTTCGGCAATATGCTGGTTAAGACTAAAATAGTCGCAAAGTGTAAAAAGCTCTCTCGGATTTGCTTCCATGGTGTTATTTGCCACTACTTGGTTTTCTACTTGTCTCCATTTAATGTTTGGTAGGTTAAAGTCTCCTAGCCACATAATATTTGGTGTTGGGTTCCCCAGTGCTTCCACTTCTGTTTTTATTTTGTTGAGCTGGGTTTTGAATTCTTCTAGGGATGAGTCCGGAGGCCTGTATGTTACAATAACTGCTAAATTTATGGATTCTATTTTAACTCCAAGTATTTCCACCACTTCATTACTGTTATTTAGGAATTCAGTACATATCAGTGAGTCGTGGATGTACAAGGCTACACCTCCACGTGTTCTATGCGTTCTGTCCGCTCTGTGTAGGTTATAACCAGGAATCCATACTTCACTATCCTCTTGATCTTTAATGTGAGTTTCTGTGAGAGCCGCAAATATAGCGTTTCCTTTTTCTAGCAGGCCCCTAATAAATGGTACTTTGTTTGTAGTTCTGTTTTTTAGTCCTTGGATATTTGCAAACAAGAGTGGGGAGAGATTTTTTGGAGAACTATGTGTTTCTAATAGTCTTCGGGAGGTACTCGCCACTCTTGGGTGGCCAGGAGGTGCTCTAGGTGTTGTATGTGCTCTTCCATCTCCGTCAATCTCCTCATCTTCATCTGCCAGTTCTCTCCTTCCCTTCTTCCTCTGTCTCGTCCTCGCGAAGCTGGAGTTTTTTTGGGTTGCCAGTACCATTTGTGATGTTACTTGCATACCTCCATGTACCTCGAATATGAAAATCGTGGCAGTTAGTATTATAGCAGGTCTTTTCTTTCAGTGACGACTTGCAGATGGTTGGGTGGTGGTATCTGCATTTTTCACCAAATCTGCATTTTCCATCACTTATTAGTCTGTTGCAAATTTGTGGGTGGGCAAATCTGCATTTTCCTCTAATATCACCGTTTTGCCCAAAATAGCACCGTCTTTTCAGGTAATATCTGCATATTGGTGAAGGTGACTGAGAGCTGTTATGTGGTGAGCTATGCTGCGCCCTAGTTGGGTCTGGGAGGGGGAGGTCTGGTAGTTGGGGGAAATAGTGGTGTGGTTTAGGGGTGGTGTGGTGTTATGAGGTGGTGTAGAGGGGGGCTGGGTGTCATGATCTGCCGGGCGTAAGTAGGCAGATGGCAGAGGTGTGGAGGGGGGCGGTGTGGGCGAGTCATGTGGGGAGGCGGCGGCGGTGTGGTATTTGGTGACGTCGCGGTGTTGCGAGGTACAAAGGAGTACAAAGGAAATCAAGCAACAACATATCTAGTGACCCTTCTAGGTTGCTTGTCCTCCAAAACACTGAGGATCAAGTGTCCAAACAGTGGTTTAGAGTGGGTAAGGGAACATTGGAAAGGGAATTACTGCCCTGGAACTAATGTTCGTGGCAGGATTAGGAAGTTAGTAGAGGACAGATGGGTTAGTAACTGAGGGGGGGATAAAATAAAGTTATTCATTTACAAACGCAGTCAGTCGCGGGTTTGATGAGAGATATTAGTCTAGGCGGAGTTTAAATGAATCAATGGTGATGCAGTCTATAACGTTTCGGGGAAGCCCATTCCACAGGTTGACAACTCGATTGAAGAAGAAATTCTTAGATTCGTGCGAGTTAAAAGATTTACCAATAATTTTGCAACCGTTTCCCCGCGTGTAATTAGATTGGTCGATAGTGAAGTACTTACTACAGTTCATATTGTCGATGCCTTTGATGATTTTGAACACTTGAATTAAGTCACCTCTTAATCTGCGCTGGGTTAAAGGAAATAGATTTAATTCTCTAAGACGCTCTTCGTATGGTTTGTTCTTTAGGCTAGGTATAATTTTGGTAACTCTACGTTGAACTCGTTCTAGCTTGTTTATATCTTTTTGGTAATAAGGGCACCAGGATTGAACGCAGTATTCCAGAAGAGGGCGGACTAAGGAATTGTAAAGGGTTAGGATAACTTCTTTGGATTTATGCTCAAATGACCTGCCTATAAAGCCAATTATTTTGTTTGCCTTCTTAACAACTTCTGAACATTGTTGACTCTGTTTTAGGTTACTCGATATTGTTACTCCCAGATCGGTTTCTCTGTTTACATTCTTAAGCTGAGTGCCATTCATCGAATAGTTTGCTTTCTCATTTAGGTATCGGACATGTAGTACTTTACATTTATCTGCATTGAAACTCATTTGCCAAATTTAGGCCCAACATGACAATTTATCTAGATTGTGTTGCATATCGTCAACTTGTTCTTTTGAGAGTACGCGATTTGCAATTATTGTATCGTCAGCAAATTTTGAGATTGTACAGGTGAGACCCTCATCTATGTTGTTGATGTAAATTAGAAAGAGAATTGGTCCTAGTACCGATCCTGGGTACCCCGCTACTTACATTGGTCCATTTAGATGCCTTACCGTTTATGACTACCCTTTGCTTTCTGTTGCTGAGCCAATTTTCTATCCATTTCAACACACCGTCTTGTATTCCATGCGCTTTTAGTTTTAGCAGTACACGTTTGTGGGGAACTTTGTCAAAGGCCTTTTGAAAATCAAGGTATATAATATCTACAGCTTTACTCTCATCGTAGAGGTTGAGGATATCGTGGAAGAAGTCTAAGAGGTTTGTTAAACAGGAACGTTTTTTTACGAAAGCCGTGTTGAGTATCTTTAAGTATGTTATTTTCCTTCTAAGTGATTTACGAGTCTGTCTCGTATGACCGTTTCTAGCATTTTACATACAACTGAGGTTAAGCTAATTGGACGATATTTACTGGGTAGAGGGATTTGCTGCCTTTTTTTAATGTGGTGGGGAGGGGGCTGATGAGAGTTTTTGTGTGGGAGGAGTTGTGTGTGGGGTTTGTTCAGAGGGAGGTGTTGTTGGTTGTTTTGGGCGAGACGAAATAGGAGTACTTGAATTCGATACGGTTGTGGTCAGGGATGTATGAGGGGAAATTTTTGGTGTGCTTCCCCAATTTAGTTGGAAAAACACCGCCTCTTGGCTATATTTAGGTCTATCTTGTACCTCTGTTTTTTCCACAGTCTGGATGATTTGCATTGTGAACTCGGCACAGTTGTCGCAAAAATGGAAGTTCTTCCCCTTATTATTATAAGCCATGTTTATCGGTGGTGAAAGTCCTACGCAGCACCAATGAAACTTGTCTTTGCATATTTGGCATTTTGTGCCATGTTTGTCTCTCACTGTGTCCCTACAGATATTGCAAACGTCATTGGTATTCATATCTAACATTATAAGAATATTTCACTCGGCTTTCTTGTATGTAACGACGCAGGGGAGGGAAAGGGGCTAGAGAGAGAGAGAGAGAGAGAGAGAGAGGGGGGGGGGGGTGTCACTCTTTTGTGGAATGTGGAATGCTTAATTATATGATATGTATAATGCTAGCGATAAAATGAAGGGTTTGACAATATGAAAAGGTTGACGAGAAGAAAGAGTAGATAATATAAAAGGGTTAACGTAATTAGGAAGTTAACGATAATAAATGGTTAACAATATGAGAAGGTTAACGATATTATGAAGGTGACGTTACAAGACCAACAACCATATAACTGTGACATCGGGAGCACTGCAACCTCTCAATATTCTAAGACACATTACTTGCTTAGGTTCTGGCTAACAATAGACGATTTTATGCAGATTAGAAAGGGTATATAAAAGTCAGAGAGTTGATCGAGATCATCTTAATCCTTTTAACCTCCTCAGACCCGTCCTAAGCTATATATGGTTGTTTTATGATAGCCAGAGTAAACTGCTTAAGGGGGTAGTACTTGGTTTTTGGGCTATATATTGATCTCTTAATTTGTTTTTCAATTTCCTCTCTAGACATCCTTCAAGATTTAAAAAAATCCCCCCTAAATCCCCTTTCAAGATAAATTTGTAAATTTTTCGGTAGAAAAATGTCCCGGCCGAAGGCCGCTTCTTCCGAAAATTACAGGCTCGCTATCGCTCGCCAGGAAAAAATAGACAGCTAAATGGCACGAAAGGTCTTAATATTGACAAAGAAATGGGGTGAAAAGTCTCAAAATCGCCAAACTAACGGAAAGAACGTCTTAAAATCTCAAAGCTAATATGCTAAGGGGAGGTGGAGTGGTCATGCCACTGGATTGGTAATCCAATGGACCCGGGTTCAAATCCCGATATGTCAATGGGAAGATATTATTGGGATTGAATTTGTGCTGTACCTAGTATCAGTGCATTACCACAAAGCCCACCGAAATGCCAAAAAAATACCCTCATTGTTCCCTGATTAAATAACACTGTATGAATATTCCCATATTCAAAATATGTTACAGGGGGACAATGCCTAGTGAGTTCACTGCTCAATAGGTGGCGTTCTGAGAGTGAGGGTCTGAGTCTGGAGGGTGAGACGGTGAAGCACTTGAGCGAAGCAACCGGCCGCTTCAGAGATGGAGCTGCTTCGAGCCATGATGGTTGCTCCACATGTCTCACTCCCCAGACTGGAACAAGACCTCACGGGCTTCACCGTGTTGAGCGGTGGAATGTACAGGCTCTCAGCCTATGCCCGAGAGGGAGTAGTTGGAATATAGAAAAAAAAAAAAAAAAAAAAAAAAAAAAAAAAAAAAAAAAAAAACATGAGGGAGAAGGGGGTCCATAAAAAGCGAGTAGTACCCCCCTAAACACCTCACAATCCTCCAGGTCATTTGTCTCCGCCACTCGTCACCACACCCAGGACCCACACACCATTAGTGTGGGTCCTGACCACACATCTATTCTCTCGGGCGTCATCAACAATGCCTTTAGTACGATGGAACCTTTTGTCTCCGCCACTCGTCACCACACCCAGGACCCACACACCATTAGTGTGTGAGTCCTGACCACACCAACACATCTATTCTCTCGGGCTTCATTTGTCTCCGCCACTCGTCACCACACCCAGGACCCACACACCATTAGTGTGGGAGTCCTGACCACACCAGCACATCTATTCTCTCGGGCGTCATCAACAATGCCTTTAGTACGATGGAACCTTTTGTCTCCGCCACTCGTCACCACACCCAGGACCCACACACCATTAGTGTGCGAGTCCTGACCACACCAACACATCTATTCTCTCGGGCTTCATTTGTCTCCGCCACTCGTCACCACACCCAGGACCCACACACCATTAGTGTGGGAGTCCTGACCACACCAACACATCTATTCTCTCGGGCGTCATTTGTCTCCGCCACTCGTCACCACACCCAGGACCCACACACCATTAGTGTGTGGGTCCTGACCAGACCAACACATCTATTCTCTCGGGCGTCATTTGTCTCCGCCACTCGTCACCACACCCAGGACCCACACACCATTAGTGTGTGAGTCCTGACCACACCAACACATCTATTCTCTCGGGCGTCATTTGTCTCCGCCACTCGTCACCACACCCAGGACCCACACACCATTAGTGTGTGAGTCCTGACCACACCAACACATCTATTCTCTCGGGCGTCATCAACAATGCCTTTAGTACGATGGAACCTTTTGTCTCCGCCACTCGTCACCACACCCAGGACCCACACACCATTAGTGTGTGAGTCCTGACCACACCAACACATCTATTCTCTCGGGCGTCATCAACAATGCCTTTAGTACGATGGAACCTTTTGTCTCCGCCACTCGTCACCACACCTAGGACCCACACATCATTAGTGTGTGAGTCCTGACCACACCAACACATCTATTCTCTCGGGCGTCATTTGTCTCCGCCACTCGTCACCACACCCAGGACCCACACACCATTAGTGTGCGAGTCCTGACCACACCAACACATCTATTCTCTCGGGCGTCATTTGTCTCCGCCACTCGTCACCACACCCAGGACCCACACACCATTAGTGTGTGGGTCCTGACCACACCAACGCATCTATTCTCTCGGGCGTCATTTGTCTCCGCCACTCGTCACCACACCCAGGACCCACACACCATTAGTGTGTGGGTCCTGACCAGTGACCACACCAACACATCTATTCTCTCGGGCGTCATTTGTCTCCGCCACTCGTCACCACACCCAGGACCCACACACCATTAGTGTGTGGGTCCTGACCAGTGACCACACCAACACATCTATTCTCTCGGGCGTCATCAACAATGCCTTTAGTACGATGGAACCTTTTCAATATATTATTCTGGCTATAATTGGGAGATTTTATTGGGAGGTTTTATTCAGCTTAGGAAGGACCAGTATGACGTAGATGACTAATTGTTATAGCTTTACTCCATCGGTTTCTAGAGGACTTTCCTAAACCAAATACAATAATCTGATAGTAGCATCAATACAGTAAAACATGGTTGTATAATTGAAGGTATTATGGGTTTCAAAGGGATAATTTTCGGAGATAAAGTACAATCGCGGTCCTTAATGCCGTTAAAAAATGTCGAAGCTATCTGGAGTTGAATTATTCTCCTTATTATTTCTTGACCTCATACTTACATTTTGGAGATTCGTTTAATCAGATTAATTCGAGGGAACAAAATGTAAGATAATTACTGAGCGCGACTGTACCTGAACTACTATACAGATTACAAGACAAGATAACTGTTAGGGTGATGGAGCCCGTGATACTCGTTAAAGGGACGTATTATATTGGTTTATTTATTGTTTATTATTACCGGTATTTATATTAGTTTTAGTTTGCTCCCTAGACCTCTATCAAGCTTAAAGAAACTCCATCCCAAATACCCCCCTCCGAAATAAATGTGTACATTTTTCGGTAGAAAAATATAGGGTCGCTATTGCTCGCCAGGGAAAAATCGACACCTAAATGCCACGAAAGGTCTTAATATTGACAACAAATGGACGAAAGTATGAACATTGGAAAACAAATGGGGCTAAACATGAAGGAGATGGGGGTTCAGAAAATATAACGAATAACATCCCCTTAAGATTCTGGGGAGCTCATCATTTGTCTTCGTAACACACCACTACTACAACGACATTGCTATACTAAGGGTGCACCACCTACGATAATGGTATGGAAGGATTAACGCTATTATGAATCTGACGCTGTAATACCGAACACCCGCTAACTGTTATGGTGATACTCGTAGATATGAGGAACGTAATTTTGTCTTCGTCACACACCACAACAACGACACACCCAAGGTTAAGAGATCTCTTAACCTTGGACACACCTATTATCGTGGGCGTCAATAACCACCTCGGTACGATGGTGCCTTTTTATATTCTATTTTGGCTCTCATTGGACAATTTTGTTTAGCTTAGGAAGGGTCAGTGGGAGTACAAGGGCGCATTTTTATATATAAATCTGGCTAGCACTGGAACAAAATACACAATGATCTGTGGGATTCAAAAGAGCGAAGTATTTAACCCATTTGAACCAGAAATCCTTCCTAAGCTTAATAAAACTGGTTAGTATTATTATCACCAAGAAGGAAATGTGCCATCGTGCAGGCGGATTAAAGTGTTATTGATATTAAGTACAGATACACGTACAGCAAGTGGGGCATCGACTACTGTTGCAAATACTGAACTCCAGACAACTGATAGCATGATATGCAGCCACAGTCACAAATACTGAACTCCAGACAACTGATAGCATGATATGCAGCCACAGTCACAAATACTGAACTCCAGACAACTGATAGCATGATATGCAGCCACAGTCACAAATACTGAACTCCAGACAACTGATAGCATGATATGCAGCCACAGTCACAAATACTGAACTCCAGACAACTGATAGCATGATATGCAGCCACAGTCACAAATACTGAACTCCAGACAACTGATAGCATGATATGCAGCCACAGTCAAAAATAAGGCCCGGAGAGAAACGTTAAGTTTGTCTCTGTCTCACACCACCACACTAAAGCCAGAGTATCACACGAGCACTTCCCCCATCAACTTTTATCGTCAACACTGGTCTGGCAGCTTGCGAGGCAAACTTTAACCCTTACGCTGCGGGTGACGTTCTGGAATGTTTTGGCAAGTTACAGCAATTTCCAGGCTTTAAAAGCCTGTAAAAAACGTAAGAATCGAGTGTCAGTGGGTGGGAGCGTGAAGGGCCCACCTCCGACCCTCAGAGCACCGAGCGGCTCACTGAGCAAGGCTGTGTGGCGGGCGAGTCTCTCTCCGTCTCTCTCATAAGTGCAGCCAAGCGAGCGAGTGTTACATAATAGCGGGGTTCCCGCGTTTCACTGGGATCACTGCGGGTGAACCAGACCACGTATACGGTCCGTTCTGGGGTCATTTTGAAGCTATTTTCGCCTAGTTTTCGGCAGAATACACTTCATTTAATGCAGATGCTTGATTTATCATTCAGGAGTGCCTGAATAGGCCCCAAATAGCCCAAAACAGCCCGCAGCCAAAGGGTTAAAAATATTGTTCCCGATAGCAGTGCAAAAGATCCCAGAAATGTTACCGGCCAAATATTGGCCATCGAAACCTGACAAACCCTGCTTAACTGGGACCGTGATGTAGGCCACAGTATTTTTGTATCCATCATACACTTTCTAGGGCTCTACAAAAGGATTAAATATATTATGAAAGGTTTAACATGATGCAAAGGTTGCCGACATGGAAAGGTTAATGTTATGAAAGTGTTAAGTACCGGTATACATAACCCTGGATCCAACGTTATACATACTTAACACAAGATAACTGCGAGTCTGATGCTCAGCATCAGACTCGTATGTCATATGCCATCATATCAATATGTCACATACGATATGACAGGGTTAAAGATTAGAAACTCTGATATGAAATGGTTAGCACATTTTTTTTGATTTATTAACAATATGAAAGGGTTGACGATATGAAAGACAAAGATAGGAGAGGTTACCGATATGAATTTGATATCAATATGAAATGGTTAACTATACTGTATATAAAGGTTAACAGTGTGAAGGGGGTAATGATATTATAAAGGATATTAAGAAGCCGGGGTTAACAGTGTGAAAGTTAAGATATAAGGATAGACGATATGGAAGACTTAATGGTATGGAAAGGTACCAATAATGGGATTTCGATATGAAGGGGTAGAAAAAGAAAAAAAAGTTAGAATGTGATGCAGCCTGTGATAGTCGAGCTACGCTGAGAAACACATCTGGCTCAGCCATATGTAACCACATCAACACTTTTATCATGGGTTGTACAGAAGGGTTAGGCTTATAATGAAAATTTTAATTATATGAAAAGTTTACCGACATGAAGGGTAATCTGACATGAAGGGGTTGGCAAAGATATGAAAGGTTTAAAGTTAGGTAGGAGATGAGGCGCCAGAACCTGACGTTGCAAATAGCGACTACAAGATAAACCAATGTGTGATGCAGCCTGTGACACTCAAGGGGAACTGGGGGAACACATTTGTCTCTGTCATACACCACCACATCAACACTTTACTTTTGGGCGTATCAGGCAGGACTTCAGAACCTTCAAGACACAAGCATCAGACTACTTTTCACCATAGCAAGGTATTTTAGAGTAGCTATAAGATTAAGTGAGTTGCGAAGGCTTTAGTATATGGTGGGAGATCAGGATTAGATCTGGGGAATATGGAATTAACCTTTTGACTACAGGAGTCCTTTCCTGACCATACCAAAATCTACTAATTGTAGCTATATTACAAGAAACAAATGCACTGTTGTTCTGAAGGAGTTACTGACGTACCTTTGAGTTTCTTGTCTTTCTTGATCTGAACAAAGCGTCTAAAATTAGCCAACATATTCATACAAAAACGTCACCGTTCTGAAATGGTTAATACCAAGGGGCTAGGGTCAAGATAAGTATTGCCAAGGGAATGGGATAAGGAGGAACAGACAATGTTAATTCAAAACATTACCCTAAAATATAATAGTTTTTTTAACTTTTCTCTTTCACTACCTTTGAGCTAGTGCAGATACAATTTATGATAATCCCTGAACAGAGGACAAGGTCTCAAAATACGAAACGAAACTAAAATATACAGTACAATGTTAAACTAATGTTAAAAAGTTAACAGAGTGAATATAAACACCTTATGAGGAGGAGCACTTTATTAACAACGTTTTTCAGATAGCTTCTTCAGGTGAAGAAGCTATCTGCGAGACGTTGTTAATAAAGCGCTCCTCCTCATATGGTGTATAATATTCATAGAGTACAGTGTCGGATATATAGTTATTGCTAAAGTAACTCAGATAGTTTTAAGTGCATATAAGTATTCTACTAGTTTTCAAATTGTCTACGATAATTGAATTGTGTTGGTATACAAATACTTCACTGTTAATAGTAATAATAATAATACTGAGACGTATATAAAACGTCATCTGATATCCATTTTCTTTTTCCTGGGGAGTCTTTAGAGTGCACCAGCTGGGACGGCTGTCAGAAGTAGTAAGAGAAAATGGAAGATCAAACATATTTTAGGGGTAACTTTTATTTGCCTGACATGAGGCCTCCGTTAGCTAACTAACCTTAACCTAACGAATATCATCCGTGCGTATTACAGGTTCATTTTATCACACGGTGCATCTAGAGAAAATCTGGTAAATGTTAATTACTAATCGAAGCTTTTTACATCTAACCCAGACATTTCCTACAGTATTGTTTCTAGTATGCATTGTATTTCTATATTTATATATTTTATCTCCAAATACTCGTGGCCTAACTTAACTCACCTAACCTAAGCGAACTTTCCTAACATAGCATACTTAATGTAATGTAGCTAACCTAATTTTGCCTATAATAGTAAAAATATAACTAATAACCTTGAAATGACGAAAATTAATATAAATAAGGAAGTGCCATTTTCAAGAAGGCGGCCTTCTTTTGCTGTTCCATTACTGTTCCCCTTGCTTTTCCCATATGGTTGAAGGGAAAGTAAATTTATTTGCAACGTGACACGCCCGATGAGATAGAAGACCTGATCTATTAAATTCGTCTTAAAACCTTTATTGTCCAGTTACTCACATATACCGAGAATATTTATTGGTGATCAAATTATTTAGTTCTTAATGATAACTAAAACTAAACAGAAAACAATGAAAGTGTTTTAACTGGATATATAAAGCATTCAAAGAAAATACACAATATGGTAATTAAATTCTTCTTTTCATAAAGCATAGGATACTAAGGAACACAAATTCAACGAAAACAATTTTATCAACCTACCGGTGTCATCCATTCATGAAACATTATAACAACTGGATTAAAAGTGTTATGGAAGTAAAGTTGGAAGTCAATTCCATAGAAAGGTGGTTCGGGGTATAAGAGTAACTGAGTAAGATAGTTAAATAGTAAGTGCAAATATGTGTGAAACGATAAACATTTTACAGCTGCCATCAACACTTGTCGTAAAATGGTGACTGCCCACATTCCCACTATTTCCTGTAAAGCCTCAATTCTTATTTTTTGTTTTAGTTAAAGCACAGGAAGTTGACAGTCTTAAAAGGTGTAGTCACATTAACGCTTTCTTCTGGTAACTTCCAATATATTCTGGCAACATTTATAAGGTCTCTTGACCAACTGTATAATCGCCTGCAGTGAATGGGGATACTAGTTTTCTTGAATCATTCTAACACACTGATCATATATTTTGAAACATTCCCTTTAAACACATGCCTGAGTCAGGGTTTCAATATTCACTGTCTCAAAGATTATCATCTACTGTAGTTGTGTATCAGTAACTGTACTTATGCAGGCGATTGAACCAGACAATATGTTGTAGCATCGAACCTGAAATAAAACTGACTGAAATAAATGGTTCCACGCCTCCAATAAAATTTTCCGCTAAATGTCTTGCGCGAAACCACCTTCTATCTTCTCCTTTGTGGCCGTTACGTGGGCATCGTTATGGAAATTGGCTCGACAAAAACTAGTAACTTGGTGGACAATTTCCCAACCAGTAACCATTTAATGCCTCAAACGATCAGCAAAAAAAGTACGATATCAACTTTTTCACTATAATGGCCCATTAATGTTCATGGCGATCAACTGAAACGTGTTTGCTATGGCTTAGAAAGGTCATATAGAAATCGAAGGCAAATATTTCACTTAACCTTCTGAGGCTGACTCCTATAAGTCCCATCTAAACTGAATATTACTTAGTACCGGTACGACTTCCATATCTCACTTGAACTTATGTAGGATATCTCGAAATCAATATGTTTATAGATATGTTCAAATTTTTAAATTTCTCGAGGACCTTTCTGAAGGTGAACAAAGTGGCGTACCGTACAGACTATACTGTTGATAATGGTCAACTGGCGGAGGTGGTTGTCTTTCTGAAGGTGAACAAAGTGGCGTACCGTACAGACTATACTGTTGATAATGGTCAACTGGCGGAGGTGGTTGTCTTTCTGAAGGTGAACAAAGTGGCGTACCGTACAGACTATACTGTTGATAATGGTCAACTGGCGGAGGTGGTTGTCTTTCTGAAGGTGAACAAAGTGGCGTACCGTACAGACTATACTGTTGATAATGGTCAACTGGCGGAGGTGGTTGTCTTTCTGAAGGTGAACAAAGTGGCGTACCGTACAGACTATACTGTTGATAATGGTCAACTGGCGGAGGTGGTTGTCTTTCTGAAGGTGAACAAAGTGGCGTACCGTACAGACTATACTGTTGATAATGGTTCAACTGGCGGAGGTGGTTGTCTTTCTGAAGGTGAACAAAGTGGCGTACCGTACAGACTATACTGTTGATAATGGTCAACTGGCGGAGGTGGTTGTCTTTCTGAAGGTGAACAAAAGTGGCGTACCGTACAGACTATACTGTTGATAATGGTCAACTGGCGGAGGTGGTTGGCTTTCTGAAGGTGAACAATGTGGCGTACCGTACAGCCTATACTGTTGATAATGGTCCAACTGGCGGAGGTGGTTGTCTTTCTGAAGGTGAACAAAGTGGCGTACCGTACAGACTATACTGTTGATAATGGTCAACTGGCGGAGGTGGTTGTCTTTCTGAAGGTGACAAAGTGGCGTACCGTACAGACTATACTGTTGATAATGGTCAACTGGCGGAGGTGGTTGTCTTTCTGAAGGTGAACAAAGTGGCGTACCGTACAGACTATACTGTTGATAATGGTCAACTGGCGGAGGTGGTTGTCTTTCTGAAGGTGAACAAAGTGGCGTACCGTACAGACTATACTGTTGATAATGGTCAACTGGCGGAGGTGGTTGTCTTTAGCTACAATTCTGTCTTTATCCTTCCATTATGGTTATCGTTAGACCAATTCGTTCAGCTTAGGAAAGACTTGTGGTAGTCAGAGAGATTATTGAGATAGCCTTCACCCTTTTTATTCCCATACGTCCTTGCTAAGCTGAATATAGTAGGACCCTATTCACCCTTTAGATTCCCATACGTCCTTTCTAAGCTGAATAAAGTAATCAATTGTTAACCGTAATACAACTAAACTGGCGGTGTTATGGATATATAGTTAATAATCAACGTTAATGTATGACGACATGTCTGTCATGCCACTGTCACTGACACTTCCTAGAATATTTGCTAGTTATAGACATGGTACAGTCGGGGTTAACAGTCGTGAAACACCTCAACGCTCATTACATTATTTTGTCCAAACTGATCGTATTGTGAAATAGCCTCATAAAGTATCTGCACAAAGCTTTTATAGTCCAACTTGTTAATAAGTAAACTTGGGGAGGACAGTACAATCTATGCTTTGTTGATGCTTCCATGATATGTTTTAACCCGAATGCACATTTGTGAGCACTAAGGGTTAAGGGACCTGTGAGCACTAATAGCTACGCGCCCATTGAACACAAACGAGACAATACAATGCTTTATATATTCCCAGTTGTTTCATAACTTTGCTTTAAAGGTTTGAAAATATAAAATGGATGTAACCTTATTAGTGCTCACGTCTGTAAGCCAAAACAAGTATAAACATATTTAAATCTGTTAAGACAATCTCTGAAGGAAATGAGATATAATTTATCACTATTATCTCTGTATTAAACTTATTCAGATGAGTGCATACATTTCTAATTATGGATCCACGTCTATCAATCTCCACTACTCCATCTTTCCTCTATTGTCATAAGCTAGTCTAGTCTCCACTCCTCCACCTTCCATCCATATCTAACTGCCACACCCTCCACTTATACACACCAAGCATAATACACACAATTCCACTTTATATCCACATCTACTCCTCCACCTTCCATCCATGCCTCATTCTTCATATAACATTAAGTAAAACACAGACAATTCCACTTTTTATCCACCTCCACTACTCTACCCACTCATTACCACAAGCATAACCTACAGTACTCCACCTCTCTTCCAATTCTACTACTTCAGCTAATCACGGGGTATTAATCGTAGTATACTAATTTCAGTAACCTATCAATATTTACTACCGACTTTCTAAAGGGGAACTTGACTAAAATTCTTGAGGTAATCATGTAGAACTTAGATTGAGTAGATTACAATCAAATAAAACCAACCTACTCCTTTAACACTCAGTAGAATAGCCCTATAAACCAACCTACTCCTTTAACACTCAGTAGAATGGCCCTATAAAACCAACCTACTCCTTTAACACTCAGTAGAATGGCCCTATAAAACCAACCTACTCCTTTAACACTCAGTAGAATGGCCCTATAAAACCAACCTACTCCTTTAACACTCAGTAGAATGGCCCTATAAAACCAACCTACTCCTTTAACACTCAGTAGAATGGCCCTATAAAACCAACCTACTCCTTTAACACTCAGTAGAATGGCCCTATAAAACCAACCTACTCCTTTAACACTCAGTAGAATGGCCCTATTCATTCTTTAACACTCAGTAGAATGGCCTATTCATTCTTTAACACTCAGTAGAATGGCCCTATAAAACCAACCTACTCCTTTAACACTCAGTAGAATGGCCCTATTCATCCTACTCCTTTAACACTCAGTAGAATGGCCCTATTCATTCTTTAACACTCAGTAGAATGGCCCTATTCATTCTTTAACACTCAGTAGAATGGCCCTATTCATTCTTTAACACTCAGTAGAATGGCCCTATTCATTCTTTAACACTCAGTAGAATGGCCCTATTCATTCTTTAACACTCAGTAGAATGGCCCTATTCATTCTTTAACACTCAGTAGAATGGCCCTATTCATTCTTTAACACTCAGTAGAATGGCCCTATTCATTCTTAACACTCAGTAGAATGGCCCTATTCATTCTTTAACACTCAGTAGAATGGCCCTATTCATTCTTTAACACTCAGTAGAATGGCCCTATTCATTCTTTAACACTCAGTAGAATGGCCCTATTCATTCTTTAACACTCAGTAGAATGGCCCTATTCATTCTTTAACACTCAGTAGAATGGCCCTATTCATTCTTTAACACTCAGTAGAATGGCCCTATTCATTCTTTTCTGGATAGCACTAAACAATCTTATGCAATTAGGGAAGGATATCTAGGGGTCAAGGGGTTAATTACAAATATTTATATTTTTATTTTTAATTCTTAGAGCATTCTCATGTGCTGAAAAATATCTTCAAATATCAGCCAGACAGAACCAATGAAACGGCGTATAGTACTTTTATAGTATTACACTCTAAAAAAATAACCTTGTAAAACGGGATACATAGAATAGAATAATAACCATCTTAACTATTCAGTAACTGGGCCTGGTAGTCACTGGCTTTGCCCAATCACCCGGATTATTTGCACATGTATCACTACACAAATAATTGCCAAAAATTCGCCACGAATCCCAAACTGTTCCGTATCCTTTACACTTTACTGTCACAGTAATGACCATTGTTGTTAACTTGACTTGTTGAGTTATATTTTACCATTTTCATTCATAAAACTCTCACAAGACCAACCAGGTAAGGAGACAGACAGAAACATAACTTGTATGTACTATATATATATATATATATATATATATATATATATATATATATATATATATATATATATATATACTGTATATAATATCCCCCATCCGTCAGCTGTTGTTCATTAACCCTCTACCAAGGTGACTTTCTAACATAACCGTGCCCTAACCAAGTCTGACAACTGTACCAGTGTGACTATAATGACAATGATGGAGGCCAGTCAGCCCTCGGACCCTGCCAGAACCTTCACGTGCTTCACATTTCATTATAGCTGTCTAACCCTAATGGTATTTGGCTTTACATCTTTTAAATAGAGCCTTCCATACGATATATATATATATATATAGTACCGTATATACCAGATAACATGTGTGAGTCAAAGGCACCCGGTGCCAAATTAAAACAATGATGTGGATAGTATTGAGGCAGGGCTAAAGTATCTATAGGGTGATGGCCCGGGGATGGCTATCAGTGGTTGGTGGCCCTGGAGGGGGACAGACAGACGTGCCTTGCTTCACGATGGATCACACTTGGTATGGTGACCCTAGAGACCCTGTAGCCTACCTCAAATATTCCCATACTAACCTATACCCCTGCTCTTGAGATATAATACACACACACACACACACACACACACACACGCCGTTACTATAGAGCCTTTGACGACAAGTGGGTAGTAGTAGTGGTGGTGAACAAATAGACGTGCACAGGTAATATTGTTATGGCAACCCCACAGACCCTGTAGCCTACCTAACACACATGCCTCACCCACTCCCACATATCCCTCCTCTTGAGGTATAACACATACTTCATACCTACTATTTACTATTGGTGTATATAGAGCCTGTATAGAGCAGGTGGTGGTGGAGAGAGAGACCGACAGACGTGCCTTGCTTGACGATGGTTCACACAGGTATATTGTTATGCCGTCTAACCACCACTGTCCCACACACTCCTATACCAACCTATAACTCTGCTACTTCTTATTGTATACCACTCTTCGAGGCAAATCACTCTTTCTTCAGTAAACTGACTATTCTCTGTTCATCATACCCGGGAGATATATTTCATCCCCAAGTAGCTGATTTTCTCACACTTGATTGCAGATATATATACTACTATATTTCTGTTTTCATAGAGGCATAAACATGCTTAATCATTATATATCATAAGACGATTTAATTAACATATAAACACGAAACGATCATTGCTAATCTTACTGAAGGCCCTTGTATATTTGTTAAACTTCAAAAAATACTTCCTAATCTAAATAGTCATTTGTAGGTAGCTAGAAAGAAAAAAAAAAAAAAAAAAAAAAAAAAATTGGCAGAATTTGTAATGTGCAATAAATCTTGATGTATCTTCTATATAAGCTCTCATCTAACCCTATCAGTCGCCAATGATCTCACTTCAACCATTTCTTTGTTGATTTAGTAAACATATCCATTCACCTTATCACACCAACTTGTTTACGCTCAGTTTCACTTGCACAAACAATTTCAGCGAATCACCTCCGTCCATTCTAAGCGTTTGGCTATATCATAAAACTATACATTATTCTATTACTTTTATCATCAACACCAATTAACTCTTTCATTATAATATGCTATAAAACCTATTTATAACTAACAATATATAATTTAATATAAAATAAAACTTTATCTATAATACCCAAGGATTTTAACTTGTCGAACAAGTCGTTAACTACAGTTACACTCAAATCATATTAATATTATTCAGCTTAGGATAAATCACTCACAGTAAAGGTGTTATTGCAATATTTCGACCAAATAGTTTCCTCAAAATTAAAACAAATAATCGTAGAGCCACTGTTGGAAATATGTGATGAATGCAAAACATGATTACGAGAGGCCTTTCCGGAGTTTAATATAAATATTGTTAGCCAAAATACAAACACAAAGGAAATAATTACATTGCAAGAGTTACTGGAAGTAACTCAAATCCAATTGATTAATGTACGTTTTTCTTAAATCGAATAATATCATCTACAGATAGACATAATACTATACAAATGATGCCATGATACTGAAGGGGTTAACCATTTTACTACAATAACATATCTCCTGCTTAGATTGATATGTAGGATTCGAAACTGCATAATAAATCGTAGGCTTGTCTAAACAAAAGAAAAAACTGTTCTCGTAGCGCAATGGATAAATGCACTGAATTTCGGTGTGAGCATCCTAGGTTCGAATCCCTGGACTGCCACATGTATTTGTTGATTTCATTAATTGAGTTTAGGAGTAAAGTCGGTTGGTGGAGGGAACATAATAATTAATTCTATTCTGGCTATCGTTACAACACTCTACTCGGTTTAGGAAGGATCTGAGGGAATTAGAGGGTTACTTGAGATGGTTTGTAGCACAAATTCATAGAGACCTTAAGCTTAGTAAAAACGTCTAATGTCAGTCAAAATAATATTTAAAAATAATGGAGTAATCGTATTGAACTGATGAAAACTCCGCGATCATTCCCGTCCTAAGTAAAACTGATAACACTTGATTTTATTACAGGAAATACAGTTTTGATAATTTTATAAAGGTGTTTTCGCTTAAGACCGATTTCACCAAGATGAAGATTATGGTTTCACAGAACTGCCCGTTGTGTTGTCTCACATATGAAGTCCCTAAATAATTAAGGTAACATTTGTTTTTGTTTTCGACCAATTGAAATACGACCTAAGCTCTAGCAGGTGCCTCCACCGAGGGCGAGGCTGTGGTCAGAGTAGGAGAGTGGCTGAGTGGACTGGGGTTATATTACTACTTCAGATGGAAGCCGCTGTTCGGGTTTGCAGCAGTGCACGGTTACAATCATATTATTCTACTTTACCACTTATGGGAACCGACTCTCGTATCTCATTATCATCTTAGCCATTATCAAATGTGTCGTATTTCATCTAGGTACTTGGTTTATATACTTCGGTAAAGCACAACTCAATAGTGCAACGAAAACATTGATCTTAATTTGCGTGAAACCTAGAGAGAGATAAAGGCAAACTGGACACTTCTAAGACTTGAAGCAAATATTACTAGTCACAGGTTATTTGAAACAAATGACGACTGTCTAACAAAAAGTGATAGTAAGGCCGGTATCACACAAGCACTTTTATCGTAAACATTCGATGATCAACATTTTTCGGGTAACATAGTTGGGATCTGTTGCACTAGTATCAGAAACTACACTGATTATACTTACATCTATATTTAGGTGACCTATTGTTTTAGAAGTATACCTCATAAGCTGCCAGACCATTGATGAGGATAAATGTTGAATGAAAAAGCGCTCGTGTGAGACTGGCTTAACTTACAGTTACACAGTTTATGACCAAGGTTTACTCCATTGACCTGGGAAATACCGGTATTAATTTTATCTGTAAATACTTCTAAGTGGAGACAGTACATATGGGTAGAAGCAGGGACACAAACACACATGAATAACTTTTCAGATGTAAACAAAAAATAAACTGTAATAATACGATATTTTTAACTTTGGGATAAAATAGTCCATGGGCAAGAGTTAAATCCCTTGTGGGACATCAGAGAAGGCTTTAGCTACAAATATAATCAATCTACAAGACGCCTTTATTATTTTGGTGATGATATTACCTTGCTCAATGAGTTCAAATATCACTTAACCCTTTGACGCGTGGATACGCAAATCACATATTCAGGAAGGGTGTCCCTAAATGTACGGATACACAACTCGTGATTATTTGATTTGTTGTGAGTTTTACTACTGTAATATTGTAGAAGAGTCTTTCTTCTATTCAACAGCTGAACTCTGGAACTCTCTCCCAGAATCAGTCTTGCCCTCTTCCTATGACTTAAATTGCTTCAAACTCCGTGTGTCCAGGCATTTTGGCTCGAACATCCCTTGATTTTGGCCCTTTCACTCTTTCAACTATGGGGGAGGCACTCGCTACAGGCAGTTCAGCCTTTTGTCTCCCTCACTCACAAAGAAAAAAAATCGGCATTTCCTCTTTCTATTGATATATAATAGATTGTAGGAAACTTAATTTTTATTGGTCAAATTCGATGTTGAATGAATAATTTTGGTTACGTCTGGATATATTTAAATCGCCAAGTACCGATTTATATTTTATTCATATAAAATTAACTATTGATGATAAATAAATTCTGATGACGCATTTGAATGAGCATGACAAATTCTTATTTCACATAAACACATTTATTGCTCAGCATGTAACGAAATTATGACAGTGTAAACTCGGAAAAGCAATTAAATATTTTGTATATAAATGGATATTAATCGTGATTGTGTGCTTAACACAGAACTGTGTTGGTGGTGTAATGGTTTAGATGCTTATTAGTTTATTCTAGTGCATTAGGGTTTATGATGGAGGACTATAGATAAGAATGGGGTGTTCCTTAATATTAATTTTCAATGAGATTTTTTTCTGGTTTTATAATAATATTGGTCTTGCTCTTTATATGGATGTCTAATACATTGCATGTAGAGGTGATTATTGTGAATTATAACAGAGCGATAACACACGCATAACCCAGTAGTGCAAATGGCGCTGAAAGATTCATCCCCTTTGGATGAGACCAATTCGTATGATTTCGGGATCTGGCCCATCGATTAAAACTGAGAAGTCTTCATATCAAATAATATAAATAGACTTACCCTGTTTTTCGTGTTGGCTCTCTTTCACTGTTTTCCATTTCCGAACAACTGCTGACTCCTTGTAAGGACTCTAACACATCATCATCATCATTCCCACAGGCCTCCAGCAAACCATTTACAAGGCACATTCCACTACCTCATATAAGACTAAACTTCCAGACACACCTCTTATTTTTGGAATAATATTATTATCATCATCATCCTTATTAGTCATTATTTGTAGTAGTAGTAGTAGTAGCAGTAGTACGGTAGTAGTAGTAGTAGTAGCTGAAGTGCCAATATTATTAGGCGTTAAATCAGGGGTGTTTGACTGGAGAGTAGGAAACACAAGAGATGCACACGAAATATAGTTTATTTACATAGGCAGGAAACAAGATCAAATAATAATACAATGACAACGACAAAACATATACAACATCATCTTGACTGGGCTCGGGGCCTCGGTAGGGTTGCTAGTGCGGCATTCTGAACCTGGGGGACTTCAGAGGTCGGTTGACCATGCTGGATCCAGTGCAGCTTCTTCATCAGATACCACCAGTTCCATCTTCATGTACCACAGCCTTCTGAGCCTGGGGGCTTCAGAGGTCGGTCATCGATGCTGGATCCAGGGTAGCTACCCCTTCAGGTACAGGCGGCTTCTTCTCTAGGTACAGTGCAGTTCCTTCAAGTATCAGAGCTGTCTGAGCCTGGGGGCTTCAGAGGATGGTCATCAATGCTGGCAGCTTCTCTTCCGGGCACAGGGCAGCTCCTCTCTCAGGAACAAGCGGCTTATCCTTCATCAGGTACATGCAGCTCTTCGTCGACGTCTCCAACAAGTGCAAGTGCATTTCCCTGAGCCTTGAGGTTTCAGGGGATGGCTGTCAGATCTGGGTCCAGGCAAGAAGAATGCGGGGCAGCTCGTCCTTCAAATGTTGGTCCAATAGTCTTCCGTCTCATTCGGGATATCGCCAGCTATAAGCCGTTTCAGCTTCTCCACCTCGGGACATTCGAGTACCAGGACTGAGTTCAGTGGTGGCTACAGCAGGGAAGATCCTGGAGAAAATTCAAGATTGTGAGGTTTGGAGAGATTTGGTTCAGAGTAGACTCACGCCGGTCCAGTACTGGTACCTCTCCCAGCAGTCAATCAGGAGGTGCCTAAAATGTCTGACGTGGTTGCTCGATTCAGCTGCCTCTTGATTGGTTGCTCGGAGAGATACTGGACCACCATGAGTCTCCTCTGGACTAATCAGAGCAGGTGGCTCTGCCCCCAAACTGTTCTGTGATCCTGGATAAAATTTAAGCTCGCGAGGTATGGAGAGAGTTGGTCCAGGCCCGTGATTGGCTGAGAGAGCATTGGGATGTCTGGTCTGTAATCCTGAGAAACGAAGAAGCTCGTGAGATATAGAGGGTGTCCTGGGTTGCTTGCTCTCCCTCCCTATCTTTCAATCTGTTGAAAGCGCCTTTGCGCTTTCTGGGATTTCTTGGAGTCTCGTCCTTCAGTAGTAATAGTAGTAGTAGGTTACATGCTTACATTACCTTAATGTTTTTGGATATACAGTTATGTAAGAAATGGTCATTCTTCTGCACATCTAAAATAGCTAACTTAAGAACGGGAAAAAGGTGAAACCTTCTATTTAAAGAAAATAGTAGTAGTAATAGTAGTAGCTCTAATGTTATCAGGCTAACTTCAAGCTTAGTCTAGGTAAACATCTTTTACTGATAAATCATCCACGAACAGTACCGATATTTACTAAAGAAACTATGGCTCATCCACATTACCATCACATAGCTATATATAATTACAACGCTTATCTTCCTACTTCTCTCAACAGCTGCACTCCACTTCCCACTTGTGCCACCACCACCACCACCCTCACTATCACCACCACATCCACCCACACAGCCACTTCTGTACTTACTTATGCCATCTCATGAGTGTATCCATAGTCTTTATTTTAATTTAACCCTGTCAGTATACCGTGACAAGTTTCTTAATATTATGTTGGCTATAATACCTTCCTTAATGTATTATATTGTGCAATAGCGACTTAGACTTACGTACAAGAGTTAAATATTAGCCAATAATTAACTTGAGCTTATAAATTACGTGTATCCGTTTCATTATATTACATGCAAATATCCATGTGTGGCTGCAATTGATATATTCATTTGAACATATTGACTACCGGTATATGCTAATATTGTGTGCTTAATTAGAAACTGATCAACACTTATCACCGACATATTGGTACATCCGACCTATTAGATACGGTTTACACATTAATGACGTTCATTTACTGTCTATGCACATGATAAACATTACACACACACACACACACACACACACACACAGGTAGCCTACTGTAGGTAGGAGAGTCATCTAGCTATGCCAGGCGCACCAACTTTCGCTTCACATTAATATTCCAACTCCGTCCATCTCCTCTCAGGAGATGAGGGACGCTCACACCCAAACATCTTCGTAATTTTCTAAGTTTCTTTAAAGTTATCTCGTCTAACGTGGTCGGTCAATTAAATTTCCTGCCAACCCCACCTTAAAAAAAAAAAAAGTTAAGTAAAGATATATTTTTTTCTTTCCAGCTGATCAATTTTGTTCTATGTGTATGCCCCGAGCGAGCTCTAAAGAACACTGATTGTTGTAATAGCGATAGAGGAGTGAAAGAGATGTAACATTGCGGCGTGTAGAAAGAGATGTATGGAACTAGTAAGAGAAAGTGAGTTGATGAGGCGAAATGCTTTTGACTCTACTCTTTCAAGAAGTGCGGTATGGGTGGAACCTCCCCACACATGCCAACACTATTTAATACATGGGCGCACTGTGCCCCAATGCAGAACAAGAAGCTGTGTGGGGGTGAAGAGCCCATGGAGACGGTTGAGCACACCTAACTTCTGGGAAGCTGTTTTTTTAGCAAGAGTGGTAATAGGATCTTTCCAAGAAAGGTCGGAGGAAAAAGATACACCTAGAATATTGAGAGATGAATGGTTGATTTGTGTATTGTTGAAGAGTAAGTGATAGTCTTGAGGAAGATTGTGACAGGTAGATAGAGGGAGAAATTGGGTTTTGGAGGCATTGAAAGTAACAAGATTTTCTCTGCCCCAATCAGAAATAATTTGATAGATCAGAAGAAAGACCTGCCATGGCCCTGTTACGTGAGTTTTGGAATGATTGCAGGCTGGGTTGTTGTGAAAAACTAGTTGAATAGTGTAGTAGGGGAGGTGTGGCGGAGTGGTCTTGCCACTGGACTGGTAATCCAATGGACCCGGGTTCGAATCCCAATATGTCAATGGGAAGATATTATTGGGATGGAATTTGTGCTGTGCTTCAGTGCATTCCCACAGCACACCGAAATGCCAAAAAAATACCCTAATTTTTTCCCTGTTTAAATAGCATTGTATGAATATTCCCATATTCAAAATATGCTACAGGGGGGCAATGCCATTGAGTTAATTTCTCAATAGGTGGCGTTCTGAGAGTGAGGGTCCGAGTCTGTGGGTTGAGACGGTGAAGTAGCTTCAGAGGTTTTGGTTGCTTCGAGTTGTGAATGGGTGCTTCGCATGTCTCCCTCCCTAGACTGGAATAAGACCTCACGGGCCTCACCGTGTTCAGCGGTGGAGTGTACAGGCTCTCAACCTATGCCCGAGAGGGAGTAGTTGGAATATAGAAAAAAAATAATAATAGAGTCATCAGCATATGAGTGGGGATAGGACTAGAGGTACAGTTGAGGAGATCATTAATTAATATTAGAAAGATAATTGGAGACCTATCAACACCGGAATTGATAGGTTGAGGAAGTGAGCGATGGACGTTCACAACAGAAGCTATGAAGTGGTCCGAAAGGAAGTTCGAGACAAAGACACAGATAGAGGGATAGAAACCTAAGGAGGGTAGGTTGGATATAAGAGATTTGTGCCAGACTCTATTGAAGGCTTTCGATATGGCTAGAGCAATTGAAAAAGTCTCACCGAAGTCCTGAAAGAAGGGCGACCAAGATTTAGTAAGATATGCAAGAAGATCACCAATAGAGCGAAGTGATCAGCTTTGTCAGAGGAAGAGGTGATGGTGGTACAATCAGAGTGGAAAAGAGGAGGGAAAGACGAGGAAGTGAAATTGTTGTAGAGGTTTTTGACGAGATGCCAAAAAGCTTGACGCTAAAGTTGGAAAGTTCAGAGCATTTCTTATTGATGAAATAGTTTTTTGGCAAGTCGAAGTACAGATTAGGCTTGATTCCAGGCAGAAACATATGAAGTACAGGATTCTTGAGTTTGAAGGTGACCGTACCGTTTAAACGCTTCCTCCTAATTGCGGACAGTAGTAGAACAAGCATGTGTAAACCAAGATTTTTGTGAGTTACTTTGAGAGAAAGAGAATAGGATGTATGCTTCCATGCCCTAAAGGATTACCTCAGTAATGCGCTCGGCACTCTCTGAGGGTCCTCGGCCACGGAAGTACTGCTGTAGAGCCTCCCAGTCGGCAGCGCCAAAATGCCACAAGCGCCGCCGGCTGGGGGTAGGGGGGGGGTTCATAAGACCGTACTGGAGAGAAAGGACAGGTAACAAAGTCATGGATATGATCAGAGGAGCACAACTGAGGGAGAAGATTTGCAGTGTAAGCAGAAGGACTAGAGGTTAGAAATAAATCAAGAATGTTGGGCCGATCTCCAGGGCGGTCCGGGATACAGGTGGGGTGCTGAACTAACTGTTCTAGGTAATTTAGGATAGAAAAGATGCAGGCTTGTTCACCAGGTTGGTCAGTGAAAAGAGAGGAGAGCCTTTGACGGTGGTGAACATTGAAATCTCCTAAGATGGAGATTTCAGAGAAGGCAGAGATGGATAGAATCTGTTCCTTAGTTTAGAAGTATGATGTTTGGATAGTCAGTAGAATAAGGGGAGAGATAAACAGAACAGATATATTTAGTGAGAGAGTGATAAGATAACTTAAGCCAGATAATTGAGAATTAAGAAGAGTCAAAGTTGGGAACACGAGAGCAAGTAAGATGGCTGAGTACATACACGCAGCATCCACCTTTGGCTTTGAATTGAGGATAGAGATATTAGGATGATATAGAGAAGGGTTTGATGGCTGTTGCCTTAGACAACTGAGTTTTGGTGAGAAAAAGTAAGTCAGGTTTGGTAGAAGAGAGATGGTGTTCTTGCAAGATAGTGTACAAAGGAGTACAAAGGAAATCAAGCAACAACATATCTAGTGACCCTTCTAGGTTGCTTGTCCTCCAAAACACTGAGGATCAAGTGTCCAAACAGTGGTTTAGAGTGGGTAAGGGAACATTGGAAAGGGAATTACTGCCCTGGAACTAATGTCCGTGGCAGGATTAGGAAGTTAGTAGAGGACAGATGGGTTAGTAACTGAGGGGGGGATAAAATAAAGTTATTCATTTACAAACGCAGTCAGTCGCGGGTTTGATGAGAGATATTTGTCTAGGCGGAGTTTAAATGAATCAACGGTGATGCAGTCTATAACATTTCGGGGAAGCCCATTCCACAAGTTGACAACTCGATTGAAGAAGAAATTCTTAGATTCGTGCGAGTTAAAAGATTTACCAATAATTTTGCAACCGTTTCCCCGCGTGTAATTAGATTGGTCGATAGTGAAGTACTTACTACAGTTCATATTGTCGATGCCTTTGATGATTTTGAACACTTGAATTAAGTCACCTCTTAATCTGCGCTGGGTTAAAGGAAATAGATTTAATTCTCTAAGACGCTCTCCTTATGGTTTGTTCTTCAGGCTAGGTATCATTTTGGTAACTCTACGTTGAACTCGTTCTAGCTTGTTTATATCTTTTTGGTAATAAGGGCACCAGGATTGAACGCAGTATTCCAGAAGAGGGCGGACTAAGGAATTGTAAAGGGTTAGGATAACTTCTTTGGATTTATGCTCAAATGACCTGCCTATAAAGCCAATTATTTTGTTTGCCTTCTTAACAACTTCTGAACATTGTTGACTGTTTTAGGTTACTCGATATTGTTACTCCCAGATCGGTTTCTCTGTTTACATTCTTAAGCTGAGTGCCATTCATCGAATAGTTTGCTTTCTCATTTAGGTATCCGATATGTAGTACCGGTACTTTACATTTATCCGCATTGAAACTCATTTGCCAAATTTGGGCCCAACATGACAATTTATCTAGATTGTGTTGCATATCGTCAACTTGTTCTTTTGAGAGTACGCTATTTGCAATTTTTGTATCGTCAGCAAATTTTGAGATTGTACAGGTGAGACCCTCATCTATGTCGTTGATGTAATGTGATGTCGTTGATGTGTAGTATGAACCGGTAATGTGTTAGCAGTATAATGTATTGATAAGAAGAGAAGGTGTTTTGGAGGGCAAACTGGGTTTGTCCTCAATATTGATTAAGCACAGGAGGGAGGCCAGGTGGTGAAACAGGAGTTCCAGCTGTCCTTGTCAACCACCTGTAGCATTCCCCGGGAGTACCGCCCTGTTCGGCTGGTGCCTACAGCTTCCTCCTACCAAATTACCATGTCCCCATCTTGAGTTTTATTAATCAGCTATTTCGAAGGTTGTGCAGCAATACATGATGTTAATTATGACAACTTGGTAATAATACGATGCAGGGACACAATACTCTCACATTTTACCATTACGTATCGATAAATCAGCTGCTAAGGGATAATGTTTTCCGTCAGGTGATAATAAATACACGATACAATAGTTGGGTCATTTATAAGAAATGCGTTAACATAGTTTTAAAACTTTATATAATTTTGCATTTATTTATTTATCTATATATTTTAATCCACGAATCATGTCTTTATGTAACTGAGCATGAATGAAAACATTATCGCCTGAGGTTATTGTGGGCATATGATTGGAGGTAAAATAATTATGAACTAACTAGTAGTAACTACAGTTAAATAATAAATAAAAAGTTATTTTTCCATAATGTCCATGTTTTAAATCTACCGTAATGGAAGAGTATTTTTTTTATTCTATTATTTGAGATATGATGAGATGCGGTGGTTATGTCACACACTCATATTTGGTACTGGTAATTACTCACATGTACTCTCAACATCACTTTCTCATAATGTATGCACAACTTTGCGTGTTTCTGTCTATATTTACATAACGATAGTTCAGTTTAACTGTCTTAATATATTGGCGGTCTTCTACATCCTGTTAAACTTTTGTTATATTCCCAGTGTTCAACTCATTATATTTAATATACCAGTACTCTCTCTCTCTCTCTCTCTAGCGCACACACACACACACACACACACCACTATAGTCGGTTCTATTTCAACTGACGGTAAATAGATTCCCATAGCAACATATTTCTCGATACTTGATAGAAACATATGAAACTGCTATGTTTCTGCGTCATATTAATGCCAAGTTTTCATAATTAATTAAACAACATATTTCGGTACAAATCTTCGTAGTGACCGAGTAATCCAGATAAGGACGCACGCAGGGGACATGACAGTTTACCGTCAGCTGGAAACCAACAGATTATAGTAAAGTTGATGAATTGAGCGAATATCCATCTGTTAGTGTTCTACTATATATCCTGCCATCCTCTGTTATTATGTTACTACACCAAACCCCTTACCGGGTGTAACAGTACTCCCTTTATCCCGAGAAGGCTTCACTCCTACAATAAATTATACGGGTATCACATACCACCCTACGTACTATTTTTGTAAATTTATTTCAATTTTGTTCGAACCTAATTTTGAGGGGCCCTGAATACCCCCAGCCAAGTGTCATCTCCATAGTCCCAAGAGTTTGTGGGGCTTGAAAGACCTAAACAGACAAACACAATATATAATTTTATAATAATATTATATATATTCTGTAGTACTGTAGATGGTTACTGCGGGTCTGATGATCAGTATCACACAGTGATAGGCATGTGATAGGATGAAGAGAAAGTGATGGATTAATATACTGCTCGGGAAACATAGTAGTATAGGCTTGTTCTCGCTCTCTCTCTCTCGCTCTCTCTCATCACACTAGTCCGAAGAAATAGACGCAAGAGGTATTTATGTTTTATATAATATTTAATTATATTATTTATAGTCTTATTGCACAATTAAATACACTGAACATGTATTAGTTTTTATATATTGAGTCTGCGCGATCCTTGGGTGAATCTGTCTATTATAACAATTTGACAAAGTTGGTGTTTGAGTGACAGTAGTGGTAACGAGAAATAATACACAATGGAGGGATTACTACCAAAAACGAATAGTGATAACACCCGTAGAGGTGATGGTCAAAGTAGCCTGCAGTGCTCAAGTTGGCTGTAGTGATGCATTCAATAACATGTCCAGTAGATGTCAACAACACGCATTAAAGGTTGATAAATACGGCAGTGGATACAATGTCATGGAATTAATGTGTTTCTACTATAGCCTAGTAGTGAAAATGTGATTAAGGCAGAGTAGATAACATTTACAGTGTATTTTTTATGTGAGGAAAGTATGTTGTAGAACTGTGTGATGTTCGAGAAACAGTGGATGTCTTTGTAGCGCCGCGGGGAATAATAAAACATAAGCTAGGCCTATTCAACACACAGGTCCTTCCTAAGCTCAATATGAATGTTTTACGTTAGCCAAAATACAACAATAATGACACCATCATATTGAAGGAGTTGATACTATAATAAACTATATACATCTAGGCCCTAATAGCTAAAGAACGCCACCTAATCCGTAAAAAAATCTCAAACTAATTTTGTAAATTCTCCAGTAGAAAACGTTATCGGCTAAAGCCCTGTTTCTCTTAAATTTCAGGCTCGCTTTTCACTCGCCATGAAAATGTTTACATCTTAATGGAGTGAAACTTTTTTTATAATCGGCAATCTAATGGGGCGAAATGAAGAGGTGGGATCGGGATTTTTTTTTACCACGTTAGAACAAGATATAATTAAATGATTCAGCATACACTAAAAATCCGTGAGTGTATTGATGGGACTGAAGGTGTGGTGTGGGTTATACCTTACCTTTGGATGTGTTCGCCGCTCCTCTAGCGGCACCAAGGAGCGCGACGCCCCTCGTTATGGGTGGTGATTTGGTGCAGTAGACTGTTTGAAGCGACAGCTCGCTCCCTTGCGAGGATGGGCTCGTCTGGCACTTTTTGCAGTTCGACATCTAGGGCTCTCTTGAAGTTTTCTAACGAGATGTCCCTCATGTCTCTTACTCGCCGTGGGAGTTTGTTGAAGAGACGTGGGCCTCTGTGTGATAACCAGCCCTCTCGCAGAGAGCCCATAGCACCCCTGTTATTCATCCGGGGGATTTCGCATTCCCAGCCTCTCCTATCACTGAATTTCATGACTATCGGAGTATGTAGGTTTGGTACTAAACCCTCTGCGATTTTCCACATGTATATTATTAGGTAAAGTTCTCTTCTACGTTCCAGTGAGTACAGATTCAGTGCTCCTAAACGCTCCCGATAGTGTAGATGTTTTATCGAACTTATATGCGAAGTGAAATTTCTTTGTACACTCTCTACGTCATTTATTTCACCTACTTTGTATGGGGATGTTAATACGCTACAGTATTCAAGCCGCGGTAGCACTAGAGATTTGAAGAGCGTTATCATAGGCAATTCACCGCGTGTTTTAAAAGTACGCAGAATCCAACCCGTTAGACGTTTCGCAGCAGCCACTTTGACCTGGTTATGTACTTTGAAACCCATATTTTCAGACATTAATACTCCAAGGTCTTTCACACTGTCTTTCCGTTCTATTATGTGGTTAGCTTCTGTTAAGTAATTTGTAATTTCTTTAACACCATTATTATCTCCGTACCGTATTAATTGGAATTTTTCCTCATTGAATTGCATGTTGTTTTCCCTGGTCCACTGGAACACTACATTCATGTCTTCCTGCAGTCGGCCCGTGTCCTCTTGTGTGTTTACGATCTTGCTTAATTTTGTGTCATCAGCAAAAGACGACACCGTACTGTGTCTGGTGTTGGTATCTATGTCGCAAATTAGTATGAGGAACAGAAGGGGCGCTAGCACTGTTCCTTGGGGCACTGAGCTTTTGACATCCGAAGGCTCAGAAGTGACTTGGTTTACTGCTACCGATTGTTTTCGGTTTACGAGGAAATTGTATATCCACCGTCCGATTTTCCCAGTTATACCTTTTGCTTTCAGTTTGTGGGCTATTATACCATGGTCACATTTATCAAATGCCTTAGCAAAATCGGTGTAAATGACATCCACGTTTTTCTTTTCTTCTAGCGCTTTAAGAATTTTGTCATAGTGTTCCAAAAGTTGTGAGAGACATGATCTTCCCGCTCTGAACCCATGTTGACCGGTGTTGTGTAGTTCATTTGTCTCCATGAATGTTGAAATTTTGCTTCGCAGGACTCGCTCGAAAACTTTAATGATGCGAGAGGTTAGAGCTACCGGGCGGTAGTTTTTTGGTAGTGCTTTACTCCCTCCTTTATGCAGTGGGGCAATTATTGCGTTTTTCAAGCTATCTGGTATGTCACCAGTGTCTAGACTCCTTCTCCACATTATAGCCAGGGGTTTTGAGAGGTTTTCCTTACATTTTTTCATTAGGATCGAATTCCAAGAGTCCGGGCCTGGTGCCGAGTGGGATGGCATGTTGGAAATGGCCTCTTCTATGTCTTTTGGACCGAAATCAATATCCAGCATCTGAGGGGTTTCCGTGGGGGAGGTTTCCATGAAAAAATATATTTTGGTCTCTGATGACTTTTGTTTCATCAGGCTCACTGAATGCCATTTCATACTGCCTGCTTAAGAGTTCGCTCATTTCCTTTTTGTCCCCTGTGAAAGAGCCGTCCCCTTTGCTCAGTGGGCCGATGTTTGATGTTGTTTTAGCCTTTTGTTTGGCGTATGAAAAGAAGTATTTGGAATTTTCCTTTATACCTGCAATAGCTTTCCTCTCCTCTTCCATATGTTGTAGTTCATATGATATTCTTAGCCTTTGTTCAATGTCCACAATTTCTCTATCTATTTCGACCTTTTGCCTATCCTGTAGATTTTGATGTGTGCGTCTTTGTGGGAGTAATTTTCTTCTTCTGTACAGCCTCCTCCTTTCCCGATCTTGTTGCTTCTTCGTTTTGTTTGTCTTGCAGGTATATGGTGGCTACAGATTTGGGTCATGGTTTCTGTTATTAATACTAGACATTCTGCTGGTGTCAGGTTATCCATTAAATCTTCCCAGTCTATTTCCTCCATTTCTTGATTTACCTCTTCCCACCTAATGTTTTTGTTATTGTAGTTAAATTTACTGAAGGGGCCGGTTTTTGTTCTCGATTCTGAGGTTGTCTGTACACTTTCTAAGGTTGTTTTGATCTCAATTAATTTATGATCTGAGTATGTTGTGTCCGATATGTTAATGCTGTGTACTAGAGAGTCGTTGTTAGTGAAGACCAGGTCTAAGATATTGTTTTCCCTTGTGGGTTCAGCAATATGTTGGGTAAGACTAAAAAAATCACAAAGTTCAAAAAGCTCTCTCGTATTAGTATTTGCTTCTCCGGGGTTATTTGCCACTAACTGGTTTTCTAGTTGTCTCCATTTAATGTTTGGTAGGTTAAAGTCTCCTAGCCATATAATATTTGGTGTTGGGTTCCCCAGGGTTTCCACTTCTGATTTTATTTTGTTGAGCTGGGTTTTGAATTCTTCTCGGGATGAGTCTGGAGGCCTGTATGTAACAATAACTGCTAAATTTAGGGATTCTATTTTAACTCCAAGTATTTCCACCACTTCATTACTGTTATTTAGGAATTCAGTACATATCAGGGAGTCATGTATGTACAAGGCTACACCTCCATGTGATCTATGCGTTCTGTCCGCCCTATGTAGGTTGTAACCAGGAATCCATACCTCACTATCTTCCTGATCTTTAATGCGAGTTTCTGTGAGAGCCGCAAATATAGCGTTTCCTTCTTCTAGCAGGCCCCTAATAAATGGTACTTTGTTCGTGGTTCTATTTTTTAGGCTTTGGATATTTGCAAACAAGATTGGGGAGGGATTGTTTGGAGTACTATGTGTATAGTAAGAGTGATGTGAGATGATGGAGAACCAACAAGTGGGTTGAGAATACCGCTGCGGGCCATCATAAAACACAGAAGGCCACCTCAAACATTGGACACTAGGGTTTATAGCCTACCTCACTTTATGTGTATACGGACTTAATAACACTCTCTCTACTTAACCTATCTCTCTCGAGAAAGAGAGAGAGAGAGATAATGCAAACATAACCTCTTTCCAAATCCTGCGTTGAAGCTACTGTGAAGACCATTCCGTTATCTGCGTGAGTTGAAAGTGTGTGTTGGTAGTGTTGATGGTGATGATAGCGGTGGTGCAACCCTCGTATTGTGACCTCCCCCGGGCAGCCTTTCACCCCAATACACCCCTCCTCCCCACACCCCTAGTTCTGAGGGAGCTATCAACCCCGCCCACCGCCCAGCCTCGCCCTTCTCTACACAAACACGGCCAGATAACATGTGGCGTTCCTGTCATACAGTTACCGCTAACCTTTCTCGCCCAGAAGAAAACAAATAGTGTTCTGGGTAGAGCACATGTCTCTGCCACGTATAGTTAGCTAATAATATACTCCCTTATGTTCTATATTTCATAATTCAAATAGATGGTACTTAAGACATTCCTGGACCAGACCGTCACCAGTAACAAATTTGATCACACACACACATACACACACAGTTAAAAGCAGCAGCAGCAAGAACAACATATAATTATAAAATAAGTCAAACTTATTAACAACAATAATCCGCAAGTATTTAGACCTCGCTATAAAAACCTTAACTCTTCCAATAATTATGAGATATTAGGGATTGCAAGAAGAGGGAGACTGAAGTACATTACTAATTTTACTTTTGCGAGTTGCACAAATGGTGTATCAACCTGTTTTTCGGTTGTGATATTGCAAAACTGCAAACAATTCCACATAATGCACTTACAAATAATACTCAACCTCATTGATTACAAAGTAAAGAGGTTATAAATATTTATCACACATTTGACATAGAATAGGCAAAATGTACTGTACATTTCCCTATCACATCTTTCTGTAACAAAATCCTGCAAACGAATTTCCCGATCTTTCCATAAATATATGCTGGTGCTGGCTCTGTTTTCCTTTTTACAATAGAATTTACATTTGAAATGCAACCAAATTAGTTTTGTCTTTGTTGTATCAAAATATATATAAATAAATATATATTTTTTTTAGCTAAACTTACTAAACAATTGACATTAAGCAATGTTTTAATTGAAAACTAAATAAATATGTAAACTATAAAAAAAAACAATGACTCTGGCTTACTAGAGGTCATGCTGTGAGTGCTGGAGGCCAAACTATTACAAGAAGGTTTGGTCCCGCTCCGCCCCAGTTCAGGTCAGAGAGCAATGTCACTCCACGATAACAGGACTTGGGCCAACCCACAAAATATAACCTTTAGGGTAGAGTCACACCAACATATTTTCCTGAAACTTCTGATCGGCAACTATTCTGGCAACGTTGTAGGAGTGTTTTGCATTAGCACTGACAAGCAGACTAAAGGTAGATCAAGTGGCTGGGTCCTTATACAAGTTAACTCTAGGAGTTCCCAGACGGGAGTTCCCAAAAATGTTGCCGTAAATGTGAATCCTCCTTTACTCGAAACTTGCTGTTAGTCAAATCCAGGTTATCACATAATTCGAGGAAGGGTAAAGCTTGATGAGTGCCGAACATGGTTCCTCGGTAGCTAGGTGAAGATATGATCAACAAAGTGTGAAAGCTGCCGGAATAATGTAGTCAAAAGCCAAATTTCCTTCCCTTTTTTCCTCTGAGTGAAGTAAAATTTAAGGCTAATGAAAGCGTGATTGCCTAAACAACTGTAACCTCCCTGCCCTCAGTTCTGCCCCACTATTTTGATGAGTTTGTTTTGATGTTGAAACTGTGAATAGCTCAGAGCAGAGGGGAGACGTTCGACTGTACAGTGGTGCACTATACGATACTAATATGGACAATGAAGTGATTCAACTTTACCCATATACTTATATATATATATACTGTATATATATATATATATATATATATATATATATATATATATATATATATACAGTATATAACATATATATAAAGCTTTCGACAGAGTCCCTCATGAGAGATTGATGAGAAAGGTTGAGGCACATGGAATAGGAGGGTCGTTGTTGGGATGGATTAGGTCATGGCTAATTGGTAGGAAACAGAGAGTCAGCATAAATGGTACCAAGTCAGAGTGGGGAGCAGTCAAAAGTGGTGTCCCCCAGGGATCGGTATTAGGTCCCCTGTTGTTTCTTATATACATAAATGACCTAGATTTAGGTATAACTAGTAGGATAAGTAAATTCGCAGACGATACTAAAATGGGGAGATCAATTGATTCAGATAGCGATATAGAGTGCCTCCAAAGGGATCTAGATACCTTACATGAATGGTCAGTAAATTGGCAGATGAAGTTTAACATTGACAAATGCAAGGTATTAAAGATAGGGAAGATGCAAACAAATGTTAAATATAAACTAGCTAATTTAGAATTAGAAAATTCAGACTGCGAGAAAGATCTAGGTGTGTTTGTTAGCAATGATTTGAAGCCTAGAAAACAGTGTATAAGCGTTCGTAATAAGGCAAACAGGATTCTCGGGTTCATCTCTAGGAGTGTGAGTAACAGAACTGCTGATGTTATCTTAAAACTTTACTTGTCATTAGTGAGACCCCATATGGATTATGCTGTCCAATTTTGGTGTCCTTATTACAGAATGGACATAGATTCATTGGAGAGAATTCAGCGTAGAATGACAAAAATGATCCATAATATTAGAAATTTTCCGTATGAAGAAAGGTTGAAGAAATTAGGTTTACATTCGTTAGAGAGACGCAGAGTTAGAGGGGATATGATAGAGGTGTTCAAGTGGGTTAGTGGGATTAACAAAGGGGACATGACAGGGATCTGCCTTGCTTAGGCCAATCGGCTTTCTGCAGACTCCCATTTTCTTATGTTCTTATGTTCTTATATATATATATTAATGACAAAACACAAAAATGTCATCATAGGAATTCTTTACATACGATCGTACTATCTGAAAGTATAAATAAGTGCCTACAGTGTATTATTTGTAAAGGAATTGTGTTACTGTGTTAACGTAACCACAGGCAATCTTATGGATTTTATCAAATGCATAGCTATCAACCATACTTTAAAGCTTTATCAGTCACTATTTCGCTTTGACGGATGAAGTAATGGGTATACTTGTTATATATAGGAAACAGGGTGATATCAAGTTCTTCTTCGTATATCATGAATCAGTCTGTTTAGTGTTCGTTTGACATGAGATAAACAACAACCATCCCACAAGTTTAAGAATACGGCCTTCAGTGTGTGTGGTGGTTGTTGTTGTTGCTGTTCCCCAGGCTGTCTGGCCGAGCAGCCCCAAGGTCCCCAGCAAGGCCAAGGCCATAACCGAGCGGCCTACAAACCCCTCCCTGCTTACCATTAATAAAGCCCGGGTGACCGAAGCCACTCCAAGGCGGGGAGCTGAGGAGGGTGCGGAAACGCCCGGGAAGCCAAAGCCCTGTGCCCCTCAGCAATTATGAAGAGAAAGTTGAGGGGCAAAGGAAAAATGTGACGCTTTGGCTCCCAATCTGCCAACCTCTAAGTTGGCAGTAGGGAGGTCAATCCATGGAAGAGACGCCGTCACTTGAGATCTAGAAATTATACAAGTAAAAGGAACAATCAGCCTAAGCTATGGGTATGGTAGAGAACGCTCAACTCTCACTCTGATAATGTAATTTTGTAATGTGCGGTGGTGTGTGTTGGTGCCATGTAGGTGAGGTACGAGAAGAGAGACAGAAACATAGCCTAGAACAAATTAAGACCAGATGTAGGGAAGAACTGAAAATGAGAGTTGAGATGGCACAAGACACGGGGGCTTCAAATTGGCTCACATCATTACCAATAAAGGAGAAAGGCTTCAGCTTAAATAAACAAGAATTCAATGATGCCGTAGCCTTGAGGTATGGGTGGCCAGTTTCGAACCTGCCGCTGAAATGTGCATGTGGTGAAATAAACAACTCCGACCACTGTATGACTTGTAAGAAAGGAGGATTCATCTGTATCCGGCATGATGAAGTACGAGACATCACTGCACAAATGCTGGACGAGGGGACAACGGGCTTTTTTCGACATCAGAATCTTCAACCCAAGAGCACAAACATATCGTGAGCGAGGACACAAGGCGGCATACTTGAGAAACGAAAGTGAGAAAAAACGCGCTTATGAAGAAAGAATTTTGAACAGGGATCAAGGAAGCTTTACTCCTCTGGTCTTCTCATCGTCGGGAGGTATGGGACCTTCTGCAAGTGTCTTCTATGCCAGATTAGCTGAACAAATATCGGAGAAAAAGCGCCAGCATAGAAGCCAAGTCATAACTTGGATGAGATGCCGGCTCTCTTTCTCTCGTCTGCACTCCTATGTCTCAAGGGTACAAGGTCCTCCCCGCTACAGAGGACAAGAGTGAGAGACTTGGACTTTGAAATGGTCGTGGCGGAGGGACGAATTGGGGAACAACTAGGTTGATTGTAGGGAGGTACTGGTACAATAAGATAAACTACAATGTAACTAGAAAAAGATAGATTGTACACCACTTTGTAACTGTCACCTTAACCCTCTCCGACATATGACGCAATTTTGAGCCTATTAGGGATACTTTAAAGCCTTTATTACCATCAGGGTTTTTTACAAACCTTTATTTTAGTTACTTCAACCTCTGCAGTTGTCTTTGAGTTAGATGTGGGCAGAAAACTAATTTTGGAGAGGTAATTATAAGAGTGAGAGAACTCTATTTCTTATTGCTAATCTGGCAACCTCTGCGTCATATATGTCTGAAGGAGTTAATGTAGGCGAGGTACAGGGTCACTTAGGCCGCCAGTCACCACGGGAGTAGTCAGCCACTTATCAACCAACAGGTCAGGAGTATGTGATGGTGATGGCGGTGGTGATGGTGGTGATGGTGGAAAGAAGTACAAGTAGTCATTCTGCTTGTGGACTTCTCTTTTTGGAAGTGTTCTCTATGTTGCAAAGGTTGGCGTTTGGATGGATATTAGGTTAGGTTTGGCGAGATTTGATTACACTAGGTTATTCGCTTAATTAATATATTATAACCAACAAAAACACCCAACAAGTATGTGCCTGCAAATACTACCGTATTTTACACTGGTAAATAAGATAGGTTAATGCACAGCGGTATCGTGGAAATATAGAGTAAACACATAGGCAGAGGCATGAATGGTATTCAGCATAATGTCAAGATCTATCCTATGTAGGTCTTGGCATAGCCATTGGGGTTGACAAATGAACCACGGCCATATAGAAGAGCACATGAAAAATCAAATAAATGGTAAAGATAAGTCGGAGAGAAAAATAAAGCGAGCGAGATGTACCGGTAATGTCAAAAGTGGCCATTGGGAAGAACATATGGAAGTAATAGTGGGGTGAAGTAAGGGATGAGGTCGGTATGTATCACAGACTGAGAGAGCAATAAGAGAACCAGTGTAGATGATGGAATGATAAGAGATGGTGGGAAATAAGTGCACGGAGGATAGTGCGAGGGGGATATGATTTAGGTTAAGGACCAAGGGGGCGTTAAAGGTAAGAGCAAGCACTGGCTGTAAGGGTCACAAGCAATGATAGGAAACAAGAGAACATTGACAACAAATTAAAGGGTACGAGAGAAGGGAGAGTTGAACAGGACATGTGGGGATCTTGATAAAGAGAAAACAAAAAGTGGCAAACAAGAATGATTATAAGATAATGATACAAAGTACAAATACAAAGTGATAGAGGAGTGAGGGTAAAAAGAAGTGATATAGGCTAAGGCTATGATGAAGAGAAAATAACTGACTTAGAGAGAGAGAGAGAGAGAGAGAGAGAGAGAGAGGAAAGGTGAAGGACAGGGAGGTAGTTCGCTGAAGGATACAATAGACAGGCAAACAAGAACGTCACAAATTAGATAAACAATTATACTCGGTTCATTATTTGTAGGCGAAGTTTTTTATTCTCCTTTGCAGTTGATTTACTAAACTTTGAAGTCAGAAGAATAAATACTCTAACTATCCACCTTTCAATATGGTGTTTTTTCTGGTATTAGCAAGGCATTCATTTAATATAAGAGTTCCAAGTTACTTTTGTTGTCTTTATTTTAAACACAAATATGTTTTCTCTTTATTTACCAAAAAACATTGTCCTCAAATGTTTTCGGCGATCTATTAAATCTGGTCGTACAACAAAGGAACTTATGATACAATGGTAAGTGCTCGTGGGCTAAAGGGGAGAGAGAAATAGAAAGCAATGCAAGTCGTTATTGTCGAGGTATTGATGGGACCGAGGACGACAAGGTGGGGAGGTAAAGGTAAAGTGCGACAACCATCCGGAAAAACTCTTGTTATATTATGTTAGGGCGGTGCGCTCCTCGGTGCCACAAGCATAGTGGCGAACTCCACATAGACCTCATATGCAACATAATAGCACTATATATATATATATATATATATATATACCGTATATATATATGTTAATATATATATGTTAATATATATATATATATATTTGCGTGTGTGTGTAAAGAGAGATAAATTTACATAGATACACTGGCCACACAGACCTTACGATCCAAACGAGGTGGTCAGGAAAATTCTAGTAGAGATGGCATATCCGATAGAAAAGGAAAGTTGAAGAAAAAAGAAGGAGAGAGGGAGAGAGGGAGAGAGGGAGAGAGGGAGAGAGAGAGAGAGAGAGAGAGAGAGCGAGAGAGAGAGAGAGAGAGAGAGAGAGAGAGAGAGAGAGAGAGAGAGAGAGAGAGAGAGAGAGAGAGAGAGAGAGAGAGAGAGAGAGAGAGAGAGAGAGAGAGAGAGAGAGAGAGAGATACAATTAGTGAGGGAGACCGGTGGAGATATTACATTAAACAGCTGCAGTTCCACCTGAGTCTTAACTACCTCCTTCTCTCACACGCTCACAACCACGAACACTTCTTTACACAACATCACACTCAAACTACCACGCACTTCTATACAACATGACTTACTTGACCATCCCACACAACCACGAACACGTTATCACACTTACACAACCACACACTTGGATACACACCATTACACTCGCATACTACATAATAACCACACATATAAGTTATTACCCTTACATACACACACACTTAAACACACCATTACACTCATACACCTACAGTATATACATACAAACGTGATCTCAATCACCATTACAACATATACCTTACACAATTAATGCCATCTCACTCACACAACCACACACTTAGACGCACACCACCTTACAAACGTTATCTCACTCATACAACCACACACCTCATTACACTCACCCGCCTCACGCAACTATACACTCACAAACACCATTTCACTCACACACCTCCGACTCACACACCCACCATTACACTCACCCAACTATACACTCACAAACACCATCTCACTAACACACCTCCGACTCACACACACACACACCATTACACTCACCCGCCTCACGCAACTATACACTCACAAACACCATTTCACTCACACACCTCCGACTCACACACACACACACCATTACACTCACCCGCCTCACGCAACTATACACTCACGAACACCATTTCACTCACACACCTCCGACTCACACACACACACACACACACACACACACACCATTACACTCACCCGCCTCACGCAACTATACACTCACAAACACCATCTCACTAACACACCTCCGACTCACACTTTGACACACACACACACCATTACACTCAACCGCCTCACGCAACTATACACTCACAAACACCATCTCACTAACACACCTCCGTCTCACACTTTGACACACACCATTACACTCACCCGCCTCACGCAACTATACACTCACAAACACCATCTCACTAACACACCTCCGTCTCACACTTTGACACACACACACACCATTACACTCACCCGCCTCACGCAACTATACACTCACAAACACCATCTCACTAACACACCTCCGTCTCACACTTCGACACACACACCATTACACTCACCCGCCTCACGCAACTATACACTCACAAACACCATCTCACTAACACACCTCCGTCTCACACTTGGACACATACACACACCATTACACTCACCCGCCTCACGCAACTATACACTCACAAACACCATCTCACCCACACACCTCCGACTTTGACACACGTCATTACACTCACACACACCATTACACTCACCCACCTCACACAACTATACACTTCCCACTCACACAGCATCACAACCACTCGTAACGAAATCCTCCATTCTCAGGCTCTTGCCATCACCCAATTAAAACTCAAAGACAACTCATTATCATACACTCACATCCAAGTCGTATTCACCAAACAATTCTCGCTACCCCCCCCCCCCCTAATCTAATTAGTTAGATTGTAAACTAAATAAAATCGTCTAATGGTAACCAGAATACGAAGAACTTTACGTGATCGTGTAAAGTACCGTACTGGAGCACCTGGTTTGCCTGAGTAAACCAGTAAGTGCCTGCAGTGATAATATGGCTAGGGTATGGCCGAGGTAAATGACTGACACTTTAAAGACCACACCCTTCCACACTTGACATTTTCCTTTCCTACGGTGTTCACTGTAACATTATTGGTGTACAATAATCAATATAAGATGCTTGCGTTCATATATAAATTACTTGTTGTAGATTAATGTATGTCAATTTTAAGTTTTAAAGTTAAAAACATTATTATGCACATTGCATACTTACTTCATTCTTCAACTTATTCAAAATATCCTGAATAATTACTTCCCGGAGTGTTGCTTTTTGTTTACCTTAAAGTATATACAGTTATTCATAATTATCAACCATTGTACACTGAAATATCAACCGAATTTGATAATACTTCAAATTTGCCCATACGCTTGCCTAAACTATTTTATTTGCTATGCAACATGAATTTATATTCTTTCGCAAATTTTACGCTTTGTGCTCCTGAATTGTGTGTTTATATTATTACCTGCAAATTTCATTGCTTGGTTGTCTTCCTCCTAAATTACCCGCGTCCCAATTAGCCTGCCAGTGTTCCAGGGGCTACCATAACTTACACTTCATCTTTTCAGCAAGATGCACACACACACACACACACACACACACACACACACACACATTATCAATAAAGTGTTCTTGCCCACATGATGTCATATATCCATTATGTCTACTCTTCGGAATTTATTTCTCAAACTTTATGTAATTATATTATTTTCATTTATCAAATTATGATAATTATTTAAGTATCATTACATTTTGACTGTAGTAGCTTGTTTTGCCAGTGTTGAGCTTGTGAGAGTTATAGGCTGATATAAACAGAGTTACAATCGAGCCAGCTTATATATCAGACCATACTTTTTTTTTTTTTTTTTTTTTTAGAGACAATGAACGCAGGAAGGAAAAACACAGATAAAACAAAAAGGTCCATGTGCCTAAAGGCATCCTCCATTCATAAAATGTTTGTAACAACTGGATTTAAACATTTGTAGATTGTAAGTTTGTGGAAAGCAATTCGAGGGAAGTGAATTCCAAAGAGTAGTAGCTCTGGGGATAAATGAATTCTGATAAGCAGAAGTTCTGCATTGTGGAGGAGAAAGTGTAAATTCATGGGCGCTCTCAGCTGCCCTAGTTCTACGGGGAAAGATGTTTTGAGGCGGCACAATTGAAGCAAGTTCCTCGGAACAATTGCTGTGAAAATATCTGTAGAATAATGCAATAATGTAGAAATAATTACCAAACATACATAGAAGTAGTGGTAGTGGGTAATAGTGACAGAGTGAACCGATCTATGCTTCCCTAGGTGATCCATGTCCACACAAGAAATAAACTGGTATCACGTAAGCGATTTATTCTGAATTTGTTATCAGTGACTCCAATCGGACAGATCATGAGTTACACTTTTATATGCTGCCCGTACTGATTTTGTCACCTTAACCCTCCAGCCCCGGGCACTATAGCTCGCGACTGTGCTGCGGTACCTGGTGTTTTGACGATCTTTGGGGTATGTTAACTCCTCTGTAATTCAACGAATATGGCATGTAATGTTAAGAATAAAAAAGAAAAATGTTCCACAAACCTTCCTCTGTAGAATGGCGTTGAGTAGAGGTCTCTAGCCCCTCTGGTTGCATAATGGTGAGCGCGGGAAGAGGAGTGCTTTTCGGCGGCAAATTCTTCCCGCGTTCGGATGCGTCGCCCCGGCCACGGCTACGACGCACCTAGCCGCTCGTCGCACCAAAGTGTTTATCTCCCTTAGACGATTTTAGTGTTTGATATTGAGAATGTGATGTTTATTTGATATTTTTATAGTTATTTTGAGGGATTGAGGGTATCACTGTCACTAATATTGCTCATTTTCACTCGATACCGTACATTTTATTAGTAATTGAGGTAGGTTATTGTTATATTAGGCACTGATTATTAGTTATTACAGGTGTTTATTATACTTTGGCCATCAAGTATTGTGTCTTGTGTCACTTTGTTTGATAAATATGCTTTAGAGGGTCACTGTCACTGATAATGCTCATTTTCACTCGATACCGTACATTTTATTAGTAATTGAGGTAGGTTATAGTTATATTAGGCACTGATTATTCGTTATCACAGGTGTTTATTATACTTTGGCCATTAAATATTGTGTCTTGTGTCACTTTCACTTTGATAAATATGCTTTAGAGTGTGTCACTGTCACTGATAATGCTCATTTTCACTCAATACCGTAAATTTTATTAGTAATTGAGGTAAGTTATAGTTATATTAGGCACTGATTATTCGTTATCACAGGTGTTTATTATACTTTGGCCATCAAATATTAGGTCTTGTGTCACTTTCACTTAGTTATATGCTTTGTAAAAGTTTTATATACAATTTATTGTGTCTTTTTCACTGATTTATATAGGTTCTAATCATATGAATGTCACTTATTATATAAATATGTGTCACTTTCACATATTATTATGGTGTAATTGTATTTGTATCAATTTTCTCATAATACATGACTTTTGTATAACAATAAATTGGTTTACTTCCACTTTTTGCCTATATATATATACTGTACATATTGTCCTTTTCTTTGTCACTTTCACTATGATTATTAGAACTCCTGCTTGGAGTGGTAATCAAAGAAGCACCCTATAGCACAGAGTGCCACCTTGCACTCCACACACTCCATGGTGGACTTTTTACCTGACCTCGCCCTCAGCCTGCTGTTGTAGCAGACATGGCACCGCTTCTGCTGCGTTCGTCCCGATTCATTCTGAGGCAGGGAAACAAGCCTGTGCCTATTCATGTAATATGCACACTGCAAGCGGTCAGTAACGGCGGGCCCAGGATGTGCCACTGCCCTCTGTGGCGTACCATACTTCTCCAGGAGCTCCGTCAACACCTGCTTTTGGAACCTCCGCAGGCTACTGAACTTCATGGGTGTGTTCACATTCCGAAGCTTGTATATATTGTAGGCATTCAGAACGGACATGTCCACCATATGCAGAAAGAACTTTTTGTACCATCTGCACGAGGTACGCAGGCAGTCAATGAAGCCTATCTGCATGTCGGACTTGTCCACCAGCCTCATGTTGATGTTGTAGTCCAGGACAGCATCGGGCTTGGTCACCCTGGCCTGGGTGCGGCGATCCACCTTGCCAGTCTCCACTACTTCCCCCTTGTGGATGGTGCTCAGGAGGTTGACCTTCCGCTGGTCGTGCCAGTGGATAGCCAGAATGGGCCCCGACTTCTTCCTGAACATATCACCTTTTTTGGTCTTTGGAGGGAAAGGTGGCATGCCCTTCCTTTTCCCTCGTACTGTGCCTACAGTCCCCGTCTTGCGCTCATGCAGGTACTTTGAGAGAGTGGGTGACGTGTAGTAATTGTCCGTGTAGAGGACGTGATTCTTGTGAAAGTAGCGGTCCATCATGGCTTGCACCACTGCTCCGCCAAAGCCAATGAGGGGGTCCACAAGCACGTCCCCTTCCTTCCCACTGTAGACCAGGAAGTCCAGGACATAGCCAGTTTGGCAGTCGCACAGCACAAAGAATTTTATGCCAAAGCGATGTCTTTTTGAGGGGATGTACTGCCGGAAGCTGAGTTTTCCCCGGAACAGCACAAGAGACTCATCAATGACGACCTTGCGGAAGGGCTTGAAGTAGGAGGTGAAGCGTTCTCGCATCATTTCGTACAACGTCCTAATCTTCCACAGCTTGTCTGGGAGGTGGACGTCAAGGTTGGTGACAAGATGGAGCGCTGCGAGGATATCAAGGTACCGGTCGCGAGACATATATTTCCCGAAGGCAGGGGTGGATATGAGATCATTGGTGATCCAATAGTCAGGCAACCTATGCTTCTTGACATGAGGCATTAGCATGGTGAGTGCCAGGAACACCATGAACTCTTTAGGAGTCACTGGGGTCCACTGCCTCATGTGAACCCTCCAGTACCTCATCAAAAGCTGGCACATCAGGGTTGTATCCATCCCCATCAACTACGTCTTGCCACTGAAAAACATAGAATGGGTCTTGTCTACGCTGACAAGGAGCTCCAGCTGGTGACCCAGCACGCCCACGGCCAACTCGGGAGGCGCGCGCCCTAGGGCGGCGAGGGCGTCGGCCAGGGCGGCGGCCAGCACGACGGGCAGCACGACGCCGGGCCAAGCGGATGGGTCGAGGGTCGTCGATGTCCATATAGTAATCGTCAGAGTGGTCATCTTGCCCTGATGGTGGACCTATGTAATCATGGCCAGAGTCTTCAGAGAGGTGCCCTTCATCATCAGTGGCCCCCACATAATCTGGCGGGGAACGAGTGATGCGTGGGCGGCGTGCGGGTGGGTGGTGGGGAAGGAGTGGCAGGTGAGGCTGTGTCCCCCCGAGGTCCTGGGCTCCTTGGCCTGCGACGAGTGACAGAAAGCAATGCTTCACTGTCACTAGGCCCAGGTATTGGTGATGCGAGCTCAAAGAGTTCGTCAGGAACATATGTTGACGGCTGGAGAGGTGGGGAGGACCGTGGGAAAAGTTGCGGGGGCGTATGGCAGGGGCGGGCAGGGGTGGACGCCGCGGGAGCCTCGAACAAAACTCGCTTACTTGTCTTTCCTTTTTTGGCATATTTGCTGCCTTTCCCCTTTTCGGCAGCAGTATGTCTCCTGTCGGGGGACCTAGGAGGCAAATAGGCCGAAAGTGGGGGGTCCTCAACCCTTGGCAGTGGTGGGGGTGGTGGGGAAGAATGCGGGGCACCCGGGTCATCCGGGTCATCATGGGTGGCGTGGGTAGATAAGGGAGACAATGGCGGGCGAGAAGAGTCACCACGCTCACCCTCACTCACAGCCTCATCCTCACCAAGTATTTTTGCTTGTTCCCTAGCTGCCGCGGCCGCCTTTTCAAGTATTTTCTTCTTATAGAAGTGTAGCTTGAAAGGCGATTTAGCTGGCGAAGGGCTTGGGGTCGTGTCACTCATGCGAAACTTGGAGTGATCTTGAACTCTCCCACTCACTCACTCTCTCAAGTTCACCGTCTTGAGGTAAAACAGCTTCCTCAAAAGCTGGTACATCACCTTCATCACTCATGTTCTCTCGCAAATCCCAGGAATTGCTCTTCTTTGTCACTCTCATCGCCATAATCACTCTACTTATAATTACTGGAGTGATCACTGCCTTCATCATCAACATTATGCTTGGCATCAGCACACTCATAAAGTCTCAATGTCGTCTCAATACCTCCGGGAGATAACACATTTAGGCGATGGCGTCGGGGTAAGGCGCGATGAACTAGCACGGGCGTCGTAGGAAGCACGGTATCGGACACAGCGGAATCACTATTTGGCGTACTATCCATGATGGCGTCGGGGTAGATACTGATGCTGTGGCGTAGTTTACGTCTGGTGGCGCCACCTACCCTCCCACGATACCAAATATTTACGCGCGGCATTCGAAAGCACTCACGCAAGCAATGGGCGTTCAAGAGCCCTTCCGGGTTGCGCGGGCCGAGGTTTTTATGGGCGTTAAAGAGCCCTTCCGGGGTGTAAGGGTTAAGACCAGCAGTCTAGTTTCCTAAACTATGTAAACAAAATCCTAGTAATGTTGCCGGAAACATTTTGGCCATTGAAAGAGAATGATAAACGTCCAACTTATATTTCCATCCTAACTTTACCAACCCCACAATGGCAGAGAGAATATTGACCACCATCGTAACGAGAAACATCAAACACGGGTTCAATGTTGTGGTAATAAAAGTCAAAATAGTTACAGTATGATGTCATGAGAGTGATTCAACAATGGAGAAAAATGAACCTATATTACGATCAGATCAAAATAGTTACAGTATGATGTCATGAGAGTGACTCAACAACATTGATTGCAAAATGTCAGGTGTGGAATTTGAAAAAAACAAAAACAAAACAAAAAAACACATAGAAAACACTTGTGACATCATGTTACGGTCATCCAGAAAGAAAATATGTGAGAACCACTAACCTGCATAAGTTAATGTAAATATTGAAGTTGTAAATAATGTAGTGACCTAGGGTATTTTATAATTACTTCTAGGCAATGTGTAGAGTTGGGTACGGTAGTGTATTTGTGATTAACGTGAACATTGTTATAGGTTAGTTGTAGAGTTGGTTAGTGTTTTGTACTAGTTGCAGATGGTGTAGTGTATACATTTATTGGTGTGAGGCTGTGTTACGGTATAGTGCCCTACGACGTTATGTTACAGAGAAAACACACACAATGAGTTGCCTGCTCCGTCCATCTGTGACACACAAACAGACACACACATTCACACACATATATACAGTCACACACACACACACACACACAGTATTACTTCACCGTGACGACCTACCACACACACACACACACGCATCTATACAGTGTCACACACACACAGTACTACTTCACCGTGACGACCTACCACACACATCCATACAGTCACACACACACAGTACTACTTCACCGTGACGACCTGCCACACACACATCTATACAGAGTCACACACAGTATTACTTCACCGTGACGACCTAACACACACACACACATCTATAGTGTCACACACACACAGTACTACTTCACCGTGACGACCTACCACACACACACACACACATCCATACAGTCACACACACACAGTATTACTTCACCGTGACAACCTACCACACACACACATCTATACAGTCACACACACCCAGTAATACTTCACCGTGACGACCTACCACACACACATCTATACAGAGTCACACACACACACAGTATTACTTCACCGTGACGACCTACCACACACGCACACACATCTATAGTCACACACACAGTAATACTTCACCGTGACGACCTACCACACACACATCTATACAGTCACACACACAGTATTAATTCACCGTGACGACCTACCACACACACACACACACACACAGTATTACTTCACCGTGACGACCTACCACACACACACATACACAGTATTACTTCACCGTGACGACCTACCACACACACACAGTATTACTTCACCGTGACGACCTACCACACACACACACACACACACACAGTATTACTTCACCGTGACAACCTACCACACACACACACACACAGTATTACTTCACCGTGACAACCTACCACACACACACACACACACACACACACAGTATTACTTCACCGTGACGACCTACCACACACACACACAGTATTACCTCACCGTGACGACCTACCACACACACACACACACAGTATTACTCCACCGTGACGACCTACCACACACACACACACACACACACACAGTATTACTTCACCGTGACGACCTACCACACACACACACACACATCTATACAGAGTCACACACACCCAGTAATACTTCACCGTGACGACCTACCACACACACACAGTATTACTTCACCGTGACGACCTACCACACACACACAGTATTACTTCACCATGACGACCTACCACACACACACACACACAAACAGTATTACTTCACCGTGACGACCTACCACACACACACACACACAGTATTACTTCACCGTGACGACCTACCACACACACACACACAGTATTACTTCACCGTGACGACCTACCACACACACATCTATACAGTCACACACCCAGTAATACTTCACCGTGACGACCTACCACACACACACACACACACATCTATACAGAGTCACACACACACAGTATTACTTCACCGTGACGACCTACCACACACACACACACAGTATTACTTCACCGTGACGACCTACCACACACACACACATCTATACAGAGTCACACACACACAGTATTACTTCACCGTGACGACCTACCACACACACACATCTATACAGTCACACACAGTATTACTTCACCGTGACGACCTACCACACACACACACAGTATTACTTCACCGTGACGACCTACCACACACACAGTATTACTTCACCGTGACGACCTACCACACACACACATACACAGTATTACTTCACCGTGACGACCTACCACACACACAGTATTACTTCACTGTGACGACCTACCACACACACACACACACAGTATTACTTCACCGTGACGACCTACCACACACACACACACACACACAGTATTACTTCACCGTGACGACCTATCACACACACACACACACACACACACAGTATTACTTCACCGTGACGACCTACCACACACACACACACACACAGTATTACTTCACCGTGACGACCTACCACACACACACACATCTATACAGAGTCACACACACACAGTATTACTTCACCGTGACGACCTACCACACACACACACACACAGTATTACTTCACCGTGACGACCTACCACACACACACACAGTATTACTTCACCGTGACGACCTACCACACACAGTATTACTTCACCGTGACGACCTACCACACACACACACACACAGTATTACTTCACCGTGACGACCTACCACACACACACACACACACACACAGTATTACTTCACCGTGACGACCTACCACACACACACACAGTATTACTTCACCGTGACGACCTACCACACACACACACACACACACATACACAGTATTACTTCACCGTGACGACCTACCACACACACACAGTATTACTTCACCGTGACGACCTACCACACACACACAGTATTACTTCACCGTGACGACCTACCACACACACACACACACACACACACAGTATTACTTCACCGTGACGACCTACCACACACACACACACACACAGTATTACTTCACCGTGACGACCTACCACACACATCTATACAGAGTCACACACACCCAGTAATACTTCACCGTGACGACCTACCACACACACACACACACACACACAGTATTACTTCACCGTGACGACCTACCACACACACACACACACACAGTATTACTTCACCGTGACGACCTACCACACACACACACACACACACACACACACACAGTATTACTTCACCGTGACGACCTACCACACACACACACACAGTATTACTTCACCGTGACGACCTACCACACACACACACAGTATTACTTCACCGTGACGACCTACCACACACACACACATCTATACAGAGTCACACACACAGTATTACTTCACCGTGACGACCTACCACACACACACACAGTATTACTTCACCGTGACGACCTACCACACACACACACATCTATACAGAGTCACACACACCCAGTATTACTTCACCGTGACGACCTACCACACACACACAGTATTACTTCACCGTGACGACCTACCACACACACACAAGTATTACTTCACCGTGACGACCTACCACACACACACACACACACACACACACACACACACACAGTATTACTTCACCGTGACGACCTACCACACACACACACATCTATACAGAGTCACACACACCCAGTAATACTTCACCGTGACGACCTACCACACACACACACACACACACACACACACATCTATACAGAGTCACACACACACAGTATTACTTCACCGTGACGACCTACCACACACACACACAGTATTACTTCACCGTGACGACCTACCACACACACACACATCTATACAGAGTCACACACACACAGTATTACTTCACCGTGACGACCTACCACACACACACATCTATACAGAGTCACACACACACAGTATTACTTCACCGTGACGACCTACCACACACACACACACACACACACACACAGTATTACTTCACCGTGACGACCTACCACACACACAGTATTACTTCACCGTGACGACCTACCACACACACACATACACAGTATTACTTCACCGTGACGACCTACCACACACACACAGTATTACTTCACCGTGATGACCTACCACACACACACACACACACACACACACACACACACACAGTATTACTTCACCGTGACGACCTACCACACACACACACACACACATACACAGTATTACTTCACCGTGACGACCTACCACACACACAGTATTACTTCACCGTGACTACCTACCACACACACACCTGGATTCCTGGATTCCTGGATTGTAGTTTAGGACCGAAGTCCTGGGCCACGCTGGTGCGCCGCCCTCAGTAGTTCCTCGTTCTGATTTGATGTAGAAGGCTGTTTCCGTCGGACGTTTGGTAATAGTGTGGCAGCGATGGTTTGTCGGGTATTGTTCGTAGAAATTTGTCCAATCCAGTCTTGAAACTTAAGAGAGAGCCTGTGTGTTCTCTTAGTTGCTTGGGGAGACAGTTATATATCCTTGGACCGTGTACAGCCAATGAATTCTCTTTCAAGGTTTGTAAGCTCATCCTTGTTCTCACTAAACGCGGAATAGTGCACAATTTTCCTCGTCTACTGCTGTATGTCGTCCTAATTTCATCTTAGTTTTCCAGATTTGGTATCATTTCGTTAATTATTTTCCACACGTACATTGCTACATATCTCTCCCTTCTTCTCTCCAATGAGTACATGTCTAAATGCTGTAGTCTCTGCCAGTAGTCCATGTTGTTCAGTCCTTCGATTCGGGCCGTGTACGTTCGTTGTACTGCCTCCAGTTTTCTGATTTGGCCGATGTTTGTGGGGTTCCATAACTGGCAGCAGTATTCAACCAATGGTAGTATCAGGGCCCTGAATAATACTATTAACGCACATGGTTCTCTTGTTTTGAATGTTCTAAAAATCCATCCCATATTCTTTCTGGCCTTCGCTACAGTATTATCAATATGATGGTCGAAGCTAGCGTCGTCGCTTATTGTTATTCCCAGATCCCGCAAGTGGTTGCTTTGGATTATAATTCCTCCTTCTGGTGTTGTATAGTCCTTGTCGGCCACTTCCTGCTTCGGGTGTCGATATCTCAATAACTCGAATTTTGTGCTATTGAATATCATATTCATTTCTGCCCAGTTATATATCGTCTTCAGGTCATCTTGTATCATTTTATAATCATCTTCCCTTCTCACAATGCCCAGGAGTCGAGTGTCGTCTGCGAATGAGGTTGTTTTACAGTACTGTATACTCTGGTCGATATCACTGATATATATGAGGAAAAGCAAGGGGCCAATCACCGACCCCTGTGCCACACCACTTCTCACTTCCGACTTCTTGGATTCGCTTCCTTCGACCATTACCGATTGACTTCTATTAGTGATAAATACACACACACACACACACAGTATTACTTCACCGTGACGACCTACCACACACACACACACACACACACACACAGTATTACTTCACCGTGACGACCTACCACACACACACACACACACAGTATTACTTCACCGTGACGACCTACCACACACACACACACACACACAGAGTATTACTTCACCATGACGACCTACCACACACACACACACACAGTATTACTTCACCGTGACGACCTACCACACACACACACACACAGTATTACTTCACCTCACCGTGACGACCTACCACACACACACACACACAGTATTACTTCACCGTGACGACCTACCACACACACACACACAGTATTACTTCACCTCACCGTGACGACCTACCACACACACACACACACAGTATTACTTCACCGTGACGACCTACCACACACACACACACACAGTATTACTTCACCGTGACGACCTACCACACACACACACACAGTATTACTTCACCGTGACGACCTACCACACACACACACACAGTATTACTTCACCATGACGACCTACCACACACACACACACACACACAGTATTACTTCACCGTGACGACCTACCACACACACACACAGTATTACTTCACCGTGACGACCTACCACACACACACAGTATTACTTCACCTCACCGTGACGACCTACCACACACACACACACAGTATTACTTCACCGTGACGACCTACCACACACACACACACAGTATTACTTCACCGTGACGACCTACCACACACACACACAGTATTACTTCACCGTGACGACCTACCACACACACAGTATTACTTCACCGTGACGACCTACCACACACACAGTACTACTTCACCGTGACGACCTACCACACACACATAACTACCTCACCGTGACGTCTCATCAACCAGCAAAATCTACACAACTCCTCACACACTCAACTTAACTCAAGTTGATTGTATCTCTCCCAAACTCACTCTGCACTTCAATTCGTTACCCCAATCATGAGATTACCTATTATCTATAATATATACCTCCACACAACTCGTTACCTATTATCCATAATATATACCTCCACACAACTCGTTACCTATTATCCATAATATATACCTCCACACAACTCGTTACCTATTATCCATAATATATACCTCCACACAACTCGTTACCTATTATCCATAATATATACCTCCACACAACTCGTTACCTATTATCCATAATATATACCTCCACACAACTCGTTACCTATTATCCATAATATACCTCCACACAACTCGTTACCTATTATCCATAATATATACCTCCACACAACTCGTTACCTATTATCCATAATATATACCTCCACACAACTCGTTACCTATTATCCATAATATATACCTCCACACAACTCGTTACCTATTATCCATAATATATACCTCCACACAACTCGTTACCTATTATCCATAATATATACCTCCACACAACTCGTTACCTATTATCCATAATATATACCTCCACACAACTCGTTACCTATTATCCATAATATATACCTCCACACAACTCGTTACCTATTATCCATAATATATACCTCCACACAACTCGTTACCTATTATCCATAATATATATACCTCCACACAACTCGTTACCTATTATCCATAATATATACCTCCACACAACTCGTTACCTATTATCCATAATATATACCTCCACACAACTCGTTACCTATTATCCATAATATATACCTCCACACAACTCGTTACCTATTATCCATAATATATACCTCCACACAACTCGTTACCTATTATCCATAATATATACCTCCACACAACTCGTTACCTATTATCCATAATATATACCTCCACACACTCGTTTACCTATTATCCATAATATATACCTCCAACTCCACACAATCGTACTATTATCCATAATATATACCTCCACACAACTCGTTACCTATTATCCATATAACCCTCCACACAACTCGTTAAACCCCATATATATACCTCACACAACTCACACCATGTACACAATATGGCCGCTTGAACTCATATGTGCAACACATAAATCGAAATACGCATATAATATCATGTATTATACAGTATATACATCTCTCTCTCTCTCTCTTTCTCTCTCTCTCTATATATATATATATATGTTTCTAATCTCAGTGGGGATCGAACCGTCGACCATCAGGACGATAGCCGACGCTTTAATCAACTACACCACGGCAGTCTTATTATTACGGCAGTAGACTGCCGTGGTGTAGTTGATTAAAGCGTCGGCTATCGACCTGATGGTCGACGGTTCGATCCCCACTGAGAGATTAAAACATTTAGTGGCTCACAAGTATTTGTGATATATTCTCAATATATATATAATATATATATATATACTGTATATACAGTATATATATAAATTGATTTCGATTTAAGTGTTGCATCAACTGAAAACAAAATAATCGGTGAAAACAACAATGGCTCACCTGGTATTGTTCCACGGAGATTACACTTAGCTTTTACTGTGTGTGTGTGTGTGTGTGTGTGTGTGTGTGTGTGTGTGTGTGTTCTATGCCAGATTAGCTGAACAAATATCAGAGAAAAAGCGCCAGCATAGAAGCCAAGTCATAACTTGGATGAGATGCCGGCTCTTTCTCTCTTCTCAGGTCTGCACTCCTATGTCTCAGGGGTACAAGGTCCTCCCCGCTACAGAGGACATGAGTGAGAGACTTGGACCTTGAAATAGTCGTGGTTGAGGGCCGAAATGGAGAACTAGGTTGATTGTAGGGAGGTACTGGTAAATAAGATAAACTACAAGAGAACTAGAATAAGATAGACTGTACACCACTTTGTAACCGTCACCTTAATACAAAAAAAGGGGGGGGGGGGAATAGAAGGAAACATGCTTACATTACGGAAATGTTTGTGGACATGCAGTAATGCAAGTAATGGTCGTTCTTCTGTAAATCTAAAATGGCTTACTTAAGAATGGGAAAGGGGTGAGACCTTCTATTTTTTGTTTTTTAATAATAAAAAGTGTGTGTGTGTATGTGTGTGCCATAGAAGTGTCGATCGTACAAATAATGTATTCGACTTTTTTTGTATATATTAAACACACACACACACATTCAACCCCTCACACACACATATATATATATATATATATACCTGTATATACTGTATATAATAGAGAAGTATGGTTGTTGGAACCTCTCCTCTTCCTCAGTTCCATCTACTGCAGGAGGGAGGGACGGAAGAGGGAGTGGGTGAGGTGTGGGGGAGGAGGAAGGCTGTTAAATGTGAAGAGGAGAGGGGGAGGAACGGGGTGGGGTGAGATGTGAGGGTAGGATGTGAGATGTGAAGAAGGAAGGCGAGTGAGGTGGAAGGCGAGTGAGGTGGAAGGGGGGATGTGAGGGAGGAAGGTGGCTGTGAGATGTTAGGGATGGAGATAGGTAGGGGGCAGGTGATGTGTCAGGAACTACAGGTGGTGTGGTGACCTGTACCCTCAGGGTCAGTCCACCTCAACCACCACAGGGGAAGGAACTCAAACACTTACAACAGATGAGGAGGCGACAACCTGTGAGATATTGCCAACATATGAGACTGACAAAAATGGCTAAGAGGTATTACGAGATGAGGTAGAGATCAAACATAAGAAATAAGGCAGTATCAAGTAATAAAGCTTCGATAAAAATAGGACATTGACATAATATGAAACAGTGACAGGATGAGGAACAGACAAAAGAGGAGACCGTAGCAAAACCAGTGAGGTAGTGACAAACTATGAAGTACAGTAGATATATAGGGGCGAAGACAGTAGCAAAACCAGTGAGGTAGTGACAAACTATGAAGTACAGTAGATATATAGGGGCGAAGAGGAACAAACCTAAGGAGAGTAAAACACTGAAAGAGTAACAGAGGAGAGAAAGTATAAACGGATGATGCTTACATACATAATATTTGTAATAGATCAGCTGAGTAACACACATGGAATGATAAATTAACAGAAGAGTGAGGTACAGACAACATAATTATGACAGTGTAGACGAAGGAAGATCAAAACATATTACCACCCTCGCTAAAACAGCTTCCCAAAAGTTGTGCTCAACCGTCTCCGTCGGTTCTTCACCCCCGCACAGCTTCTTGCTCTGTATCGAGATACAGTGCTCCCCTGTATTGAGTATTGTTCGCATGTGAGGGGAGGCTTCACCCATACCGCACTTCTAGAACGAGGAGAATCAAAAGCATTTCGCCTCATTAACTCACTTCTTATTAGTTCCCTATAATCTCTCTCGCTTATACTGCTTTACACTTAGTGTGTACAGGCATTTTTACTACAAAGTCACTTGAATTTGGCTCAGTCACTCTTTTGGCTTTGGGGGAAACACTCTTTACAGACTACCTGCCTTTTGTCTCCTCCATACACATAAACACAACAAAAAAACAAACCAGAGATGAAGTGATAATAGATGTGGAAACGATGCGTGATAGGTCAAGGGCAAGAGCTGGAGATTGACAGACAAATTGATTTATAAACAAACAAACAGAAAAGTAGCCAAACAAGCCCACAAACACAAAAGGTAAAGAGAAAAGCGAGAGATTATTCCTGGCATGACATGACCACTACACTACACGCCCTAGGTGAGAGCTGGAGGAGAGGGACGGTGGTAGGCCCGTGTTGTTTACACTAAAAGAAAAGACCAGATAGAATATATGTACAGTACATAGACCTACTATTGAAAGATGAACCAACATATAAATTACTAGATACACCTGCATTCAATAAGAAACTGACAAACATATATTTTGCTATAAATATGTGGAAGGTCAGATATATATATATATAGAGAGGGGGGGGGGGGGGATAACATACACATAGTGAGATACAGCATACACACAAACATACAGGTATGAAGGAAGGGAGGGAGGGAAGGTGGGTAGGGGGGCCACACCTGTTCTGTATATACTCTACCCCCGGGACAGAAAACAGGTAACACCACCCTTGGACATCAGGAGCAGGGGGGAACTACACAACAAAAGACAACAAAGGAGAGGGAAAACAAAATAAATTTGAACGAAAACAGAGAGAAAGTATGTTATTAAGGAGATACGATAAAGATGCAGAATATTTGTGAAAGGTTACTCCAAATTTGCATGTGTAATTCAAATTATTCACCTGGTCTGCTTTGCCGATTCCAAGAGAAAAAACATGTGTATACACTTATGTATAAGAGACTCAAAATCAAAGATTATAATTTTCGTTGGCTAAATTATAAGTTAGACCTATAGGCCTACTGTATATCCATATGGCAACGAAACCATGTATTGTTAAAAAGCGATCATTGGAGTATATTTTTCACCATCCAAATAGGCCTACAACAGTCACGGCATTAATAATATCATATAAACTTGGTGGTCCCAAAAAATAGTTTCAAAGAGTTTCGCAGTATTGGGTATGAAGTTCGGGCAAATAATTAATTATATATACATGATTACACAATTGATAGGGAGATAGATATATATATATATATATATATATATATATATATATATATATATATATATATAGATAGATAGATAAATAGACGGGGCCTTGGAAAGTAGGTCTATACGATATATCAAGAAAGATTGGGAAATACAAACAACAAACCAATAACTCCCAATATCATAGGAAACTCAAAGAAAGACACCTACAATCCTGAGAACGATATACAAATAGTTACTTGTGAAAGAGAGAGATAAATGTATCAGATACAGAGGAAGACAAATGGCGATAACTGTAGTGGACAAAAAGAGAAGGTATGATAAATGTAGTGGGTACATAGGAATACATGAAGAGGGTAAACAGAGAAGGTAACATTAATGTAGTGGGTACATAGGAATACATGAAGAGGGTAAACAGAGAAGGTAACATTAATGTAGTGGGTACATAGGAATACATGAAGAGGGTAAACAGAGAAGGTAACATTAATGTAGTGGGTACATAGGAATACATGAAGAGGGTAAACAGAGAAGGTAACATTAATGTAGTGGGTACATAGGAATACATGAAGAGGTAAACAGAGAAGGTAACATTAATGTAGTGGGTACATAGGAATACATGAAGAGGGTAAACAGAGAAGGTAACATTAATGTAGTGGGTACATAGGAATACATGAAGAGGGTAAACAGAGAAGGTAACATTAATGTAGTGGGTACATAGGAATACATGAAGAGGGTAAACAGAGAAGGTAACATTAATGTAGTGGGTACATAGGAATACATGAAGAGGGTAAACAGAGAAGGTAACATTAATGTAGTGGGTACATAGGAATACATGAAGAGGGTAAACAGAGAAGGTAACATTAATGTAGTGGGTACATAGGAATAGAGTAAGAGGGTAAACAGAGAAGGTAACATTAATGTAGTGGGTACATAGGAATACATGAAGAGGGTAAACAGAGAAGGTAACATTAATGTAGTGGGTACATAGGAATACATGAAGAGGGTAAACAGAGAAGGTAACATTAATGTAGTGGGTACATAGTGTAACAATCCGAAGTATTGCTCAACAGATATTGTAATCTTAAATTATTTGGCCTCAAGAGTCAAGACTCTAGAGGTATGGGAACTTCAAACCGTACAAGAGACTGAATTTGATAGGTAGGTATTCAGTAGATATGGTATGGGTAGATTTCTTATAGGGATATTATTCTTATAGAGTTACTTCATTAATATTCCAGTTCTTAGCTAGTTTTATAGTATATGTTCAAGGATCAACCAACCAAGCTTCATTAATGCCTATTCTAATAGGATTTCAAAACCAAGAAATAATTTAATTATTATTATTATTATTATTATTATTAAAGTAAAGTAAAGTTAAAGATCAATATAATTACAAGAAATTTGAATTACTAATTTAATTATTTACAGAGAGATTAAATATAAAAGTAAAATATTAGTTATAACTCTTACAAATAAAAAAAACAAATAAATATAAATATAAAAACAAATATTGGTCAATATTTACGAGTCACACCACAGCTGGAATCTCATTTCTAAGGGTAGTTTTGGGTTCCTATCATTCTATGCTTCATTGCTATATACTTTTTATCCACCGGAAAATAGCCTATTTTTTTTTTTTCTTTTTTTTTTTTTTTTTTTTTTTTTAGGCCTAGGCCTTTTTTTTTTTTTTTTTTTTTAGCATTAACCTAACCTAAAAACCTAACCTAACCTAACCTAAATGTATTTGGGGGCTATTAGGTTAGGTTAGGTTAGGTTTTTTGGTTAGGTTAATGCTAAAAAAAAAAAAAAAAACCCAAGAAAAAAAAATAGGCCTATTTTCCGGTGGATAAAAAGTATATAGCAATGAAGCATAGAATGATAGGAACCCAAAACTACCGTTAAAAATGAGATCCCAGCTGTGGTGTGACTCGTAAATATTGACCCAAATATTAAACTAAAACATTAAATTATGACATTGAAATATAGTCACGTGCTCAATCCCGGTTAATGAAGATTGTTAGCCTAGGCGTCACTCTCTCTAGTTGGTAGGTTGAAGAGAAGGTAAGTAACAAACCGACTGTACTCCAGGTATTCACAGAGACACCACCCCGAGCTGTCCAAGTAACACTGAAGTTAGTCTAAAAATAAGATCACTCATAGACTCGGGAAAGAGCTGGTCACTAAGAAAAGAAACTCGCCCCCTAGTGGTGTGGGGCGAGTTAACGATCATTGAAGAGTATATACAAAAGGTTCATGGCGCTGGTGTGGTGCTTTGAAGCTCCATGTAGAGGTAGAGTTGGTTGGATGAGGCTTCAGGAAGGGTTGAGCAGGCTCGGAGTGTGGTGCTTTGAAGCTCCATGTAGAGGTAGAGTTGGTTGGATGAGGCTTCAGGAAGGGTTGAGCAGGCTCGGAGTGTGGTGCTTTGAAGCTCCATGTAGAGGTAGAGTTGGTTGGATGAGGCTTCAGGAAGGGTTGAGCAGGCTCGGATTGTGGTGCTTTGAAGCTCCATGTAGAGGTAGAGTTGGTGGGATGAGGCTTCAGGAAGGGTTGAGCAGGCTCGGAGTGTGGTGCTTTGAAGCTCCATGTAGAGGTAGAGTTGGTTGGATGAGGCTTCAAGAATGGTTGAGCTTGCTCGGAGTTTCGAGGGACGTAACAATAGGAATACATGAAGAGGGTAAACAGAGAAGGTAACATTAATGTAGTGAGAAAAAAGGGACGATGAATATAAATGAGATAAGAGTAGTGATTAAGAAGGAAGGTATGACAAATGTAGTGGGTACAAAAGGAGGTTGAAGATAAATGAGATACATGTAGAGAGAGGAAAAAATAAAAATGCATACTGGGTAAATATGAAGATAACAGTAGAGGGTAAAGAGAGAAAAAAAGATAAATGTAGTGGATAAAGAGGGAGATAAATGTACAGGGTAAAGATGGATGAGAAGATAAATGTAGTAGGTATAAATGAGATACGTGAAGTGAATACAGAGAGGAGGGAATATAAATGTAGTACGGTAAGTAGAGAGAGAAGAGTGGGTGAGGAGGGAAGGTATAGATAATGATAATGGGATGTGAGCAGGCTGAGAGTGTTTGTGGGGAGGAAGGTGTCAAGGCAAAGGTCTACAGTCATTCCACAATAAATTCGCAAACTAATAGAGTATATATATATATATATATGAAGCACAAGGTATCTTACTTTTATTTTAACCCGAACGTTGCTTCACTGAGGCCTATAATATACTGTGTTGGATTTCCGGGATTATGTTGGTAATATTATTGTCAGTCTGATGACCATAAACATTATTTATATTATTAACATTAAGTGCGCCTTAAGTCAGACATGAAGATGACATAGTATGAAGCCCCCGCGCCACGCCTCTATAGTACCACGGTTTATGTGTTCCCTGGGACCTGTTTACACCCAGCTCACTCCAGAGTCTTAGGGGGAGGTGAAGGTGATGAGAGATAAGGCAAGTACAACAGTTAAAAAAAAAAAAAAAACACACACACACAAGAGAAACAAAAATATATACAACATAGGATAAAACAGAAGAGAGGAGTATGTTTGAAATACATCCAGTATAGCTGTGTTATGTTAAGACAGAACCCTGAAGATGAAGATGAAGACGAGACAGAAGACTGAGTGCCACGCCCCTGACAGAGACTAGTGCCACAGTGTATGTGTTCCCAGGGATCTGTTTACGGCTGTGTCACTCTCCTTCTTATATCCTTGCCGCTGGGGAGGCCAGCTGAGCGAATGAGAGGAAAGAACACAGAAAAAGATGAGAAGAGAAGAGATATGTAGACATGCAGTAACTTAGAAGATAATGGGAAAACAAAGTAAATAGAAAGGATAAAATATGGGGGAAAGAGAGAAAACAGCAGAAGAAAATTAATGTAGAAGAGAGGAGACGAGATAGAAGTGAAAAGAAGAAGAGAAAAGTTGAGAGGGGAGAGCAGAGAAGATGAAAGTAGGTGAGAGGGGAGAAGAGAGAAAATATAAGGGAAGAGAAGAAGAGAGGAGGAGAGAAATAAGTGAGAAGAGAGTAATGAAAAGAAGGGGGGAGATGAGTGGGGAGAAGAGAGAAGTACAGGAGAAGAGAGAGAAAGTTGGAAGCAAAGAAAAGAGTAAGACCAAACAAGATGATAGAATGTAAACAAATCAGAGGCTCGGAAGGGAGTGGTCGGTCCTGGGGTATATACAGTAAAAGGAGGACAGTTTACAGGTAGTGCCAGGAACCACCATCATCGTACACTCACACTTTTTAGGACCAGTCCGTGTTGGGGTCTGTTTGTTGATGTCTGGCTCACTTCCTTTACACCTTCATACTCATTCATTCATTCATTAAATGCGTAGATTCACACATACACATATATATATATATATATATATATATATATATATATATATATATATAAAGAGAGAGAGAGAGAGAGAGAGAGAGAGATAGATGTACAAATAACTAGCTAACAAATGTTTAGAGTAACGTATAAGATACTGCTAACTCAAGGTTCAACTTGAATGTCTATAATCATATGTTTAATACTACATAGCCTAATCCATCCACATACAGTATATAAATCACCTTCCTGCTCCCGTAACTATTAAACTACCCTAAACTACACATGGCACAATACCAAGATTTATGGAAGACATAATTTATACAAGAAGAGCGAAAACAAAATAGTTGTTCAATAATTGTTTATATTGTTGCTATGGTTACGAGATATACAAAACATAAGCACTACGTAAACACATCAGGCTTTACCGGTACTTTAAAAAACTTAGTATAACTGTCAATTACACGAATAGAAAAATAGCAACATAATTATAAGACACTTCACACGAATACAAAATAGTATACACAGTATACTCCAAGTATTTCGAGAATACTATGAATTCTATTAAAAAAACTAAAATAAAACATTATCAAGGTAAAATAGAGAAGGACCTAAAACATAAATGAATACAAACAATATGCAACAAATCCGCTTTTCACTTTACCCACTCCCCCAGGTCCCGTGATCATGAGTAAGGAGACAGAGAAACACAAGAATACCATTATCCACCCTGAGATTTACACAATACCATGGCTGCCATATTACACGGGGCTCTCTTGGCTTTTATACTCCACTAACTTATATACTATATATATATATATATATATATATATATATATATATATATATATATATATATATATATTGACGATCACAACTATTTAATGCCATTCTCTCCCCTGAGATTAGCACAATACATGGTTATATATTACACTACTCTCTTGGCCTGTGTATTCGTTTTATATATATGTTCTGTTCATATTAACCCCTTCAAAAAGTTTGAGCGGTTTTCATTTTATTGCAGCTAATATTAGATGATTATGTTCAGCTTACGAAGGGATAAAAAATATAAATAGTATCTCGTGCAAGTAACCCATTTACTATGACATTATCTGTCATGAGACTTGAAACTTGAGGCTGCATATTACACTGGGCTCTCTTGGCCTTTGTACTCTTCATGACAAATTTAAATTGTAAGACGACCACACTGTACTCCGTTCAGCGAGATCCGCCATGCAATAATATTATGGCTAACATTAGACGATTTAATTCAGAATATACAGGAATAAAAATTTAAATAAGTATCTCAAGGAACCTTTTAACAATCACTTTCTTTTTATATTACATACAATTGTTTAATTATTAAAAAAAACCAAAAAAAAACAGTGCATACAAAAAACTACACTACTCATTATTAGGCATAGGTTAGGTTACCTTTGTTTGGTTATGTTGGATACTTTAATAAAGTGAGCAAGATAAACTGGGATACGTAATTACAACGTAATAGTGAATCTTGAGGAATACTCGAACTACAGGCGTCTATTTTGGTTTGAAAATAACCCATTGCTGTCAAGAACCCCCCACACCACCACCACCACCACCACCACCTCTCTCTCTCTCTCTCTCTCTCTCCGAAAAGGTGTTTAATAACTGACAACTACAATGATTGAAAGATTGCCGGTATGTGTGTGTGTGTGTGTGTGTGTGTGTGTGTGTGTGTGTGTGTGTGTGAAATAATCAGAGCTTGAACGAGTGTGTTGACGAGGACGATGGTAAGTTTATATACCGGTAACAATCTAGTTATGTAACCAATGGTGTATGTTAGCAAGGTTAGGACAGTGTTGGGATGCATATAGTCTACCACGCTCAGTATTATACAGAATAACAATCACATTTACCGCGTCCCTACCACTACCACACACTGCTCTCCACTCAATCTGTGTTAACCCTTCTAATCAACAACAATACACCATGTTAGAAGTTAATACCTGTACAGTGTTCATGTTAATGATAAGGTCTAGAAGTAAATATATAAACCATACACCAAGGTATAAAGTAACCACGGAAGGACTGTGTTGGAGCTGTACACTCTAGGGCATTAATCATGGACCCATATGGACCATCGAATATCAATAATAAACCGTCTTAATGTAAATATTGGATAACGATGATAATTGATGAGAAAATTCGATTCGGGTTATAATTGAAACATTAAGACGACGATTTATGTCTAACCAGCGTAGTAAACAAATAAAGTGGAGGGTGCTACCAACCCTATATCGAACGAAGATAAATAACCGGGTGCTATTTTGTGATAAAGGATTAAATCCCATTCAATTTCAAAAATATTTCTATTTGTGTTTTGCTTATTTCGTATATAAAGGTTTAGGGCCTCACGTAAGTGAGATTAAATAATATGAATGTGAAATACGGGGGTTAGAGTATACAGTACAGTCATATTATATACCGATATATATACTGTGTATATATTAATAAATACATATATATATATATATATACAGTATATATTATATATATATATACAGGTATAAGGTTACACCAATTAGAATATTTCAATTTCTAGAGCCAAGTTCTAAAGAATCTGGACATAAAGGATTGTATGGTCTCATTTGCTTTTGATACTGGACAAAATTGATACATTATGAAACCTCCAACTGATTAAACGAACCTCCGAATTTCAAATATCAGGTAAAATATTAATGAGAAGATTAAATATAGCTCGAGACAGTTTGGAATATGTATACATCAGAATTACTGACCGCGACTGTACATGATGTGTTTGATAATGGTGGGCCAGGGTTGTTGTTCTGGTGGGGTTAGATCACATAATTATCTACATTTAAACCATTTGTTCCAGTTCTTTCGTTATCATTAAGCTTCAGTGCATCTTTCATGACCCTTTACTAATACCACTTACCCACTTGGACACCTCTATCATAATATCCCCTCTATCTCTTCGCCTCTCTAACCAATGCAAGTCTATTTTTGTCCACCTTTCTTCATATGGAAGATACATAATATTACATTACATTACATTATAGAAGAGCACATATGTGCACACTTAATTCACTTCACTTTACCAGATATTTGCATTTCTGAGGCTAGTGTAATATGCAATCAGTTCTAGGCTTCAAAATGTACTCAAATTAATGCCCGCGACTGTACCACGCCCCCCTAGTCGGTCAAGTGACTGGAGTTCTCGATAAGGAGCTCCAGTCCTGATGCTATTTTTTTCTTACAGTGTGCTGGCTTAATAATCTAGAACGGTTGATAGCCTCTGAAGTCCAATTTTAACTAACTAACTATAGTTGGTTTTATTTCAGCTGATGGTAAATTGAATACCTTAACAACTGATATTTCGAGACTTAATGGAAAAATATGAATCTACTTTTGTCTCTGCGTCGTATTAATGCCATGTTTACATAATTAACCACGTATTTCGCTACACAATATACCTAACAGCTTGGTAACAAAGATAGTAACAGCAATTCACCATCAGCTGGAAAATAATGGAGTCTAGTAGGTCGTGGTTGGAACCCTATGAGAGAGGGTCGTTGTTGTAGCAGGGTCAGGTTGTAAGGTGAGTCCTACACAACCTGTCTCAATCATACACCTTTACACTCCAAACAATCCACCTCACAACTAATTATCTTAATATTTATAGGTGAGCTCTATATACTGTAAACAAATATGGGTATGGTAAAGGCCCAAAGGGTAACTTAAGAGAGTTTACTCTCAAAAGGCTCAGCCAGGACCATTTTATTATTTTTAATATAACGTACATATTTTGTGTATGGCTAAATATAGGTTTAAATTTGAACTAAAGTGTCCATAATAGGCTACCATTATAAATGCATATTGGTAACAATAAACCCATTTAATATAAGGATATAAAAGTAAATCACTATTACTATACCCACTGATGTAATATACAGTACATGTTTCATACCATTTTAAACCCTCGATATATACAGTGTATAACTTGTCCTTACTATTCACCTATACTGTTCATTCCAGCCAACTTACTTCTCACCAAATATATTATATAATGGTAAGATCCACAGTATACAGCTTGCCCAAACAATACAACAGTGCATTCCACCCAACTCACTTGTCACCAAGAATGGTAATATCTAATGTTGAGATCTACAGTATACAACTTGCTCAAACTATGCAAGGGTACTGTACATTCTACACAATCCTGCTCTAAACAAGTATCTTAATATTTATATGGAGTTCCATACTTCTTGCCTAAATACTATGTCTGAAATGAAGACAAATCCTTTGAAACTGAAACTAAATAGATTTCAATACCATAATATTCGGTAAAATCCCAAAATTCGATTATCGGTAACCCGGTAACCGTAACAAACCCAACCCAAATATACAATGGTCAAATATATACCGGTACTCCCACTAAGACATTAGCATAACACAAATACCCTCATACAACTCACCATTAAGGCTATGCGACACATTTTTCTAAAAAAAAAAAAAAAAAAAAAAAAAAAACCTACTTCCTACGATTACACACTCGTATATATATATATATATATATATATATATATATATATATATATATATATATATACCGGTATATATATATATATATATATATATATATATATATATATATAATATATATATATATATATAAAAGAAAGAATATTCATCACATTCTAATATACACACAGCATACTCGCTTACACCACACCAATAAGAATATGATTCACATTAAAAAACACACACCACACACTTTCTTATGAAACACTAACAAGAATATGCATTACATTCTAATATACACCCTAATACACACAACAAACTCTCTTACAACAAAACAATTATAATATACATCACATTGTACTATACACAACAACATATTTTACAACCAATCAGAATATGCAGCACATTTTAATACACACACAACAAACTCTCTTACACCACATCAATAGGAATATGCATCACATTTTAATACACACACAACAAACTCTCTTACACCACATCAATAGGAATATGCATCACATTTTAATACACACACAACAAACTCTCTTACACCACATCAATAGGAATATGCATCACATTTTAAAACCCACAGAACCAACTCTCTTAACGTAACTCACATATATATACGGTCTACGATACAATTTTTGCAACAATGTATTCTTCTGAAACACCAGTCATCCACCCTCGTAAAACAATACATATTTAGCAACACTGCAGCATTGACAAGCATTCTTTAGAAACAACTATAACAAAGTATTTCATTAAAACACTTTCAACAAGACTATTTAAAACATTGCAAAACATACTGCAACCTTTCTCTGTGCAGTATTACATTATGTACCTGTATATAGGCCTATGGAACTATTATTGAGTACCGGTACCGGGTATATTTAATATATTTCTCTGTGCAGTATTACATTATGTACCTGTATATAGGCCTATGGAACTATTATTGAGTACCGGGTATATTTAATATATTTACTCCAGTAATATTAATAAGAATGTAAATATATGAAAAACTGGATTCGTTTTGGAGAAAAAAAAGTTTCGACAACTGACAAACGCAATGCATCACAACATAAAATTATAACGTACAATTATGAACGTTACATCCTGTATATAATTATATAAGCATTGTAAATTGATCGAGCTTCATGATTTAGCTATCCACCTCCATAAGGTCATGGATTATAATGAGGTACTTCCTCGCTTACTGTATATTAAGAGTAGAGCCTTCCGTATACCTCCCAACTCACAGTTGTTGGTGTCATAAATACTTACCTAATACCTATATGTCATTCTACATATTCACATAATAATAATGTACAAGCAGTGTAGCCCACAGTGACAATTATGCAAATATGATTTATTAAACCATATATTCAAAAGGAAATGTATGCAACCTTTGATGAATTATATTATCATATCATTTTGTATCTATTAAAAATGGCTGCAGAAAAATACTTTTTCCGTGTTATTTCCTGATGAACACATCAGCACTAATATCCCAGAGGGGCGCACGAAACACTTATCGCACTCTTTGGTTACTGGAAACATTATACGTGCAGCATTCTTAAAACATATCATAAGGTTTTGACTGATTTGTGCGAATAAAAAAGTACCGTACATAAACACGAGAAGAGTGTTAATACTCAGTAAACAAAACAAAAATTAAATAATGTATTTGTTAAATAAATAATCAATAAGTGAAAGCAAAAAACTCTTCCTTTAGCTTTAAGAATGCGATTTTTTTTTCTTCAGTATATTCACTCATTGAGGAATATTATATTTGATTTCAACTACCGACAAACGACCATTTTCAACAGCTGCAATACCACCACTTGGAGTTAAAGGGTCTTGGGATCGGTGTTAACCTCTTTAATACAGTGCTAGTATTTGTTTACTTTATTCTGGCAAATATTATATAATTTCATTCAGCTTTGGAAAGACCTCAAGGATGCACATGGATAAAACCTTCACCATTAATCATATGACTCCTGCAGGTACTTCATAAATCGATTGCAATTAAATAATGACAACCGAGAATAAAATATATAACTGCTTCATTGTACCCCATTGAAACTAATACAGATTAAGGGGAGATTATACTATTTTCCAATGTTTTAGAAAAAGGCCTATAGGTTAATTCACAATCATGATAAATACAATTAACACTGAATCTTATAGTTCATAATCTGTAATTGTTTATTATATAGAGGGACCTTAATAGGATCATTCGGAGCGGAAACCATACTTCAAAATATAACCGGCGATAAAAATGCGTGTGCCACCAGCTTTACAATGCTTCTGTTATACCACTTTTAAAGTAAGGACCCAAAGGGTTAAGCACAAGCCACAATACACACACACTTGTCTCAACTTTCGCGCGTTCCTGTGAGAAAACTAAACTGGCCTCTCTCACCCATCGCCACCGCCACCCCACGGCCGCGGAGCTCCCAACATCTCGTACAGGTGTGCACAGATCCGGGGCTACTGTCTCTATATTACCACCGCTTTCTATAACTACAGATGGGATACGCAGACTCCCGGTCATCTACCAACAATACAAGATCTACCCAATATGACTTACAATAATGATCTTGACTCTCCGGTGTCTTGTTCTGGCTGTATGTAAGATCTAATACAGTACCTACAACCACAACACTCTACCTCACCTCACCTTAAGGGGACAGTGGCTGCTTTTTTGGCCTATTAATTCATTTATTCATTATTTTTTTTGGGTTTTCCGTTAGACATCCCCCAAAATTAGAAAAACATCCCCTAGGACGACGCCCCCCCCCCCCCCCCCTTCAAGATAAATTTGTAAATTTTCCGGTAAAAAAAAATCCCAGCCAAAGGCCGGTTTCTCTTATAATTACATGCAGGCTCGCTATCGCTCGCCAGGAAAATATAGACACCTAAATGGCACGATAGGTCTTAAAATTGACAACGAAATGGGACGAAGTCTTAAAGTCGCCAAAGTAATGGGCCTAACGTCTTAAAAAAAAAAACAAAAAAAAAACAAACAATTGGGCTAAATATGAGGGAGAAGGGGGCCATCAAAAACAGTCCATCCCCCCTTAAGGATTAATGGTATCCTACATTACCTCGACCATTATCTGTAGTTCCTCTCCCCTCACATCAGCTTATAGCTACCGTACCCCAAGTCCTACCCAGAAATATTATCAGCTATCCTATAGTCTTATATCTTAGATATTATATCCATAAGTTACAACATCCAAACTTGATATGATAGTATAGTTCTCCAAGAGTACAGCCCATCATAATCTACAGACCCTACACTCCACCTCTTGTAATAGCCATCCCAGGACCTTTCTAGAGAGGTTGTGAGTTATCTTACACGATCAACACCATAAGCTACATTATACCACAGCTCACCTAATATTACACCAATCCTATAAGCTTATAATAATAGGATATCCTTCTATCACGCTTTACCAATTTTTAGTACTAAGTTAGACATTTGTTTCTTATCTCCCTCCATAAGCTACAATCCTCACATTACAGAGTATTTGTATAACTATGGCAAAAACTAGTCATATAGATTATGGGCTATCCTAGAATAATTCCATCATTAGTTATAAGCCTCACAGCTTACCTAAATATACTACTGCCCTACTGTAGAGTACCTCCGTCACAAGTTATAGTCTCCACACCTCACTTCACCTTAACAATATATTAAATTATCTCCATCATAAGCTATGGCCCCTACACTTCACTTAATCTTATATAGTAGCTATCCAGAAAATCTTGTAAAGTGTTAAGTAACAATACGAATAGTGTACATGTGCAATTCAATAATATATATGTACTGCGTAAAAATATTGGGTTCATAATTAGGTAGATGACTCTTTTTCTCAATCATATGCAGAATCGCATACAATTTCTTTGTTGCCGGATGTCATTAAAATGCTTGATCCGCAATATCTCACTGTTGTAATTTACAGTCGTAATTATGTGAGGTAATAATTATAATGAGAATACACGCCAGTATCACCTATCGATTGGACTCTAGGGTTATTGCACAATTGTGTCAAAATAACACTTAATACCTCCAACATCTTCCATATTAATGTTCTCTATCGATATAAGAATAATAATTAACGGTATGCTTTAGCAAAACTGATTAATAGTTGAATATACAAATATTGCACATGCAAACTGAAGTGTGTGATTCCATCAACGGTCAATCAGATTGGCGTCCATGCTCCTGGCCAATCAGCCACGGCACATAAAGCCAGACAACCATTATCCTGTATTAATAATATTATTTTTATTAATCTCACCACCACACCCCCAATGAAATTAATTAAAGTATATATGATCCACCGGGATTCGAACCCGGGTTATCACACACATATTTTTGCCACCTTAACCATTACACCACCAGGACGGTTAAAGGTTTATGCACACGCCTACGACGTATTATCCATTCTCGAATACTGGATATTAATCTAATCATGTTCATATTCCCAACCGCACTATGGTAGCCTACTGTTTAAGTGAGAGGAAAGAATATTCATGGGGCACAGATCATATAGACCGGCCTCTCGAAGAAATATCCCTAAACCTACTAATAATATTATTTTTATTAATCTCACCACCACACCCCCAATGAAATTAATTAAAGTATATATGATCCACCGAAAAGAGACTGACACACGCGAGGCTCTGAAATACACTACTTAGTGCCGTAATGTAATCCCCAGGTTTGACAGGTCAAAATTTAAATACAAACAATGTGGCCCGATGTGCGTGGAGTTAGGTGTGAAATGTGTGTAATTGTACTTTGGAATATTATGGGTCGTGGTAAGGAATTATGTCCTCCACGAAAAATTCCATCTATAGAGTAGAGACTCTACTCTCTAGATCTTGGTACAGTACACTCGACAATAACCAGGGTTCGATCCTACACTGCAGCTCTCACCCATCCGGACCAGAAAACCCAACCCAAATCGACCTGCCCCTCATGTTGAGCAGCTGTAGTAGTGCTCCCTTCCTCCTACGTCCGGCAGCGGGTTAGAGGCCACCAAACGACCTAGAGATGCTATGGCACTGATGACCACTGACTATTTTTACCTGCCAAAAAGGCTAGTACTCTTGCCCTTCATTGCTACTTTCAATGCTTTACATCTTTACGACATAATAAACAAATATCTATAAGACGCTCATAATGCCCCCAAAATGACACACTACATTATGGGTAACATAGAGTACACTGAGACCCTGTTGGTATCTGGAGTTAAGAGGGTTCAACAGGTGTATTGACTCCCAAGGGCGTGACGGTGGTTTCATTATCACAGTACATCAACATGGACAACCTTCCTTTTAAAAACACCCATCCACAACACCTTGTGGGATTCTTCGTTCTTAGGACTAACATTATATAATTATGTTCAGCTCAGGTTTCCTCTTGGAGTACACGACCTTCCAGATATAGTATTAAGGAAAAAAAAAAAAAAAAAAAAGTTCCAAGATAAATATATTTGACTTTGTAAATGCACCATCGGAATACGGTACTTTTGTTTTGTTTAAGTAGCTCATATTGACCTTCCTTTACCTTTTGATACCTTTTGATGTGTTCGCCACTCTTCTAGCGGCACCAAGGAGCGCGACGCCCCTCGTTATGGGTGGTGATTTGGTGCAGTAGACTGTTTGAAGCAACAGCTCGCTCCCTTGCGAGGATGGGCTCGTCTGGCACTTTTTGCAGTTCGACATCGAGGGCTCTCTTGAAGTTGTCTAACGAGACGTCCCTCATGTCTCTTACTCGCCGTGGGAGTTTGTTGAAGAGACGTGGGCCTCTATGTGATAACCAGCCCTCTCGCAGAGAGCCCATAGCACCCCTGTTATTCATCCGGGGGATTTTGCATTCCCAGCCTCTCCTATCACTGAATTTCATGACTATCGGAGTATGTAGGTTTGGTACTAAACCCTCTGCGATTTTCCACGTGTATATTATTAGGTAACGTTCTCTTCTACGTTCCAGTGAGTACAGATTCAGTGCTCTTAAACGCTCCCAATAGTGTAGCTGTTTTATCGAACTTATATGCGAAGTGAAATTTCTTTGTACACTCTCTACGTCATTTATTTCACCTGCTTTGTATGGGGATGTTAATACGCTACAGTATTCAAGCCGCGGTAGCACTAGAGATTTGAAGAGCGTTATCATAGGTAATTCACCGCGTGTTTTAAAAGTACGCAGAATCCAACCCAGAATCCAGAATCCAGAATCCAGTGAACCTAAGGGTGAAGGGCTATTTCATTATTCTGGCTGTCATTAAATAATATAAATCAGTTCAGGAAAACCTCTCGGAGTACGTTATTGTAAATACAAATGTTAACTCTGAATCCGTTGGGACTGATCGCATTCGAATAATCATTGCAATATTACTAGTAAACTGAAATGTGTATACACTGCAAAATGTCCAAATAACAAGTCATAAGCAAAACTAGACCGAATTCAAACAGTTTATAAAATGACTGTCATTAATTAGTAATTTATTAATATACATTTTTGTAAATTATGTAATACCGTACATATTTTGTGTTGTATAATGATAAAAGCAGGTGGTCCAGAAATATTGATGAGTGCCTATAAACGGCAGGGTGGTAGCCACGGCGTAGGGAACTGATGGCAAACTATACGGATGTCAGTTAACGTTATCATAAACAACAACAACACACACACACACACACACACACACACACGTTAAGGGAGACCACCTCTCTTTTTTTTTTCTCTTTCTTTCCCTCCCTCTTTGGTTTGTATCCATTCGGCCCCATTCAGCTTACTGTTTTAAGACATTTAACCCCATCCAGGTGTCAATATTTTCCTGGCGAGCGGAAGCGAGCCAGCATATATATATTTTTGATTTGACAGCAAGCTAAATTTGTACATTGTTTGATAGAAAATGTCTCCGGCGAAGCCGGATTTCTCCATACAATACTGGCTCGCTATCACTTGCCAGGAAGAAATCGACACCTGGATGGGAATAAACGTCTTAAAATAGTTGGCTGAATGGGGCCGAATGGATACAAGCCAGGGAAAGAGAGAAAAGGAGAAAAAGATAAAAAACAAATCCGGTGACCCTCCTTAAAAAAATTGTACATTGGTTTCTCTACATTTACATTCGTTTCTCTAAATACAGATTCACGTTCGTTTGGCCACATTCACATTCGTTTCTCTACAATAAGTTTTAAGGTAAGAGGTAGGTATAGGAATGTGTGGTGTTGACGATCTATAATGACATACCTCACTCCACCACCACCGTTATCCATCCCTCTATCTCTCTTACTCTTACTCTCTCTCCTTTATTTGGCTTATTACACATACTCACATTTCACTCCACCACCACCAATATCCCTCCATCTCTCTTACTCTACTCTCTCTTTCTCTTTTACACACACACTCTCTCTCCTTTATTAGTCTTATTACACACACTCATATTTCACTCCACCACCACCAATATCCCACCATCTCTCTTACTCTATTATCTCTCTCTCTTACTCTACTCTCTCTCTCTCTCTCTCCTTTAGGCTACCAGTCTTTGTAAACAATCACACCAACACATGCGCTGCGGTAAATAAACTTAACCCTTTGAGTACCAGCGACGTGTGCTACATTTCATTCTATCTATATTTAGACGATATTATGCAGCTTAGCAAGGATCTGTGATAGTTAAAAAAGGTTGGCTGAGATAGTTTGAAGTCTTATTATTGGTAGAGATCCTTCCTAAGCTGAATACAATCGTCTAATAGTTGCCGGTATATGATGAAAAAGACGTCCCTGGTACTGAATGGGTAAAGTCAGATTATTGACAGTGACCGATATCTCTTGAAACTTGAAATCCGAACTACCTGATTGAAAGAAAAAGCGAAAAAGTGGCTCTCCCTCTACACTCACACACATACACCTGTAACCCCAGCACCAGCCCTACACACACACAAACACACACACCTCACCCCAGCACCAGCTCTAGCTCTACACACACACACACACACACACACCTCACCCCAGCACCCGCCCTACACACCTCACTGAACTCTCGTTATCTGCTGAAATCAACTGTATCTCTGGCTGAACAATACATTTTAAAACAGAGTACCTTCGATATAATAAATAATTGTATTAATACTCACAAAGACGTGCTACATAAATACGCACACGCACTTAAACACACACATATGTATGCGCATGGCTTCCGCACATGTAAACGGATACTTTAAAAAATGTAAATTGTATTATTGAAACGTGGGTATTATATATTATATATTTACTATAAAATGTATCAAAAGTCCAATATGATTTCGATTTAAAAACACAAGACAATCTATTGGCATTTTAATTTGCCTTCTGAATACAAGATATTCAACTTGCACTTATAAATTATGAGAAAGGCCAAATGCTATGTAGACTATGGAGGCTAGCTATATACTATATAATTATGTACTTATCTCAGGTGTTAATATGATATACATTATTAAAATTTAAACATATAAAGGAACGGTTGAAATTAAAATGAATACTTCTGAAGTTGTAAGTGTAGCAACATAATGTAAAACTAACGATAAAGGCCGGCTGGTGTGTTGACAGTGTAGGCCATATACTATATAGTAAACGTTCACTTATCTCATTGATATTGATATTTGAGAGATTATAGTATGTTGGAATAGTATCTAGACTTATGATCGTGTTCCTCAATTATGATCGTGTTTCTCAATCTGTAAATTATAACGTATATACCGGTACTAAGTAGGTTGGCTGTATATTTACTGTTAGACTTCCGACCGTATACATAAATCTATGAATTGTGATAAAGAGAACGTCGGTATGTAGACTATGTAGAGAAGGCATACATTTACTTATCTGATTGTCATTTACCGTTTGAGGGGCTACAAGCACCCGGTTATTACGAGGTCATTAATGACAGGCGTGTGAGCCATTATCATAAAATATACGGTATGAGAGATTACTGACACTCCTTAATACATTTACCTTACACACAAGAACAGGGTAACAGGAAGGAATGGTAATAAGAGAGAAGAGAAAAGAAGAGAAGATAAGTGAAGTGAAGAGTATGAAAAAGAAGAGAAGACAAGTGAAGTGACTGGATAGAAAATAGGTAGATGAGGTACCGGTATACATCTAGTAGAGAAGGTAAGATAGAGAATAGGTAGATGAGGTACCGGTATACATCTAGTAGAGAAGGTAAGATAGAGAATAGGTAGATGAGGTACCGGTATACATCTAGTAGAGAAGGTAAGATAGAGAATAGGTAGATGAGGTACCGGTATACATCTAGTAGAGAAGGTATGATAGAGAATAGGTAGATGAGGTACCGGTATACATCTAGTAGAGAAGGTAAGATAGAGAATAGGTAGATGAGGTACCGGTATACATCTAGTAGAGAAGGTAAGATAGAGAATAGGTAGATGAGGTACCGGTATACATCTAGTAGAGAAGGTAAGATAGAGAATAGCTAGATGAGGTACCGGTATACATCTAGTAGAGAAGGTAAGATAGAGAATAGGTAGATGAGGTACCGGTATACATCTAGTAGAGAAGGTAAGATAGAGAATAGGTAGATGAGGTACCGGTATACATCTAGTAGAGAAGGTAAGATAGAGAATAGGTAGATGAGGTATCGGTATACATCTAGTAGAGAAGGTATGATAGAGAATAGGTAGATGAGGTACCGGTATACATCTAGAAGAGAAGGTAAGATAGAGAATAGGTAGATGAGGTACCGGTATACATCTAGTAGAGAAGGTAAGATAGAGAATAGGTAGATGAGGTACCGGTGTACATCTAGTAGAGAAGGTAAGATAGAGAATAGGTAGATGAGGTACCGGTATACATCTAGTAGAGAAAGTAAGATAGAGAATAGGTAGATGAGGTACCGGTATACATCTAGTAGAGAAGGTAAGATAGAGAATAGGTAGATGAGGTACCGGTATACATCTAGTAGAGAAGGTAAGATAGAGAATAGGTAGATGAGGTACCGGTATACATCTAGTAGAGAAGGTAAGATAGAGAATAGGTAGATGAGGTACCGGTATACATCTAGTAGAGAAGGTAAGATAGAGAATAGGTAGATGAGGTACCGGTATACATCTAGTAGAGAAGGTAAAATAGAGAATAGGTAGATGAGGTACCGGTATACATCTAGTAGAGAAGGTAAGATAGAGAATAGGTAGATGAGGTACCGGTATACATCTAGTAGAGAAGGTAAGATAGAGAATAGGTAGATGAGGTACCGGTATACATCTAGTAGAGAAGGTAAGATAGAGAATAGGTAGATGAGGTACCGGTATACATCTAGTAGAGAAGGTAAGATAGAGAATAGGTAGATGAGGTACCGGTATACATCTAGTAGAGAAGGTAAGATAGAGAATAGGTAGATGAGGTACCGGTATACATCTAGTAGAGAAGGTAAGATAGAGAATAGGTAGATGAGGTACCGGTATACATCTAGTAGAGAAGGTAAGATAGAGAATAGGTAGATGAGGTACCGGTATACATCTAGTAGAGAAGGTAAGATAGAGAATAGGTAGATGAGGTACCGGTATACATCTAGTAGAGAAGGTAAGATAGAGAATAGGTAGATGAGGTACCGGTATACATCTAGTAGAGAAGGTAGATGATAGATGAGGTAGTACCGGTATACATCTAGTAGAGAAGGTAAGATAGAGAATAGGTAGATGAGGTACCGGTATACATCTAGTAGAGAAGGTAAGATAGAGAATAGGTAGATGAGGTACCGGTATACAGCTAGTAGAGAAGGTAAGATAGAGAATAGGTAGATGAGGTACCGGTATACATCTAGTAGAGAAGGTAAGACAGAAGGTATAAGTGGTACACATATATTAATATGATTATCATGTACCGTTAGAGGGTCTACAAGCACCCGGTCATTGGAAGGCCTTTAATGATAGGCGTGCCAGTTATTATCATAATATATATGCCGCGGTATGAAGGATTTCTGACACTCTCTACTACATTTAGATTGATGAGAGGGAGGTGGCAAAGACCATGAATGAAAGGGAGGAGAGAACAGAAGAGAAGTGAAATTAAGTGAAGTGAAGAAAATAAAATCAAATGAAAGGAAAGACAAAAGAAAAGAAGACAAGACAAAATATGAGACGAGAAGAGAAGGGTAAATAAGAAAGTATAAGGATGATAATAACATGAATAAGAAGGGAAAAACTGGATGAGAAGGGAGTAAGCAAAGGGAGTTAGGGAAAGGAAGATAAAGGAAGGGAAGGGATGAGCATGTCCAGGACCAACTATGTGTAGTGATTTAACCCCTTCTGTACCGGTGCCGTGCTTTGAGCTTTAATCTGGCTACTATTAGACGATTTTATTCAGTTTAAAGGCCTACGGCAATTAATAGGCTTTGAACTATCTCACTTCACCTTATTTACTATCACAAATCCTTCTAAAAATGCACAAAATCATCAAAATATAGGTAGAATAAAAAAAGAAGACGTCGCCAGTAGAGAAGGGATTAAGGCGTGTACGACATTATTATAACATACCGGTACACGGTACTGGTATGGAGGATTAAGGCGTGTACGACATTATTATAACATACCGGTACACGGTACTGGTATGGAGGATTAAGGCGTGTACGACATTATTATAACATACCGGTACACGGTACTGGTATGGAGGATTAAGGCGTGTACGACATTATTATAATATACCGGTACACGGTACTGGTATGGAGGATTAAGGCGTGTACGACATTATTATAACATACCGGTACACGGTACTGGTATGGAGGATTAAGGCGTGTACGACATTATTATAACATACCGGTACACGGTACTGGTATGGAGGATTAAGGCGTGTACGACATTATTATAATATACCGGTACACGGTACTGGTATGGAGGATTAAGGCGTGTACGACATTATTATAACATACCGGTACACGGTACTGGTATGGAGGATTAAGGCGTGTACGACATTATTATAATATACCGGTACACGGTACTGGTATGGAGGATTAAGGCGTGTACGACATTATTATAACATACCGGTACACGGTACTGGTATGGAGGATTAAGGTGTACGACATTATTATAATATACCGGTACACGGTACTGGTATGGAGGATTAAGGCGTGTACGACATTATTATAACATACCGGTACACGGTACTGGTATGGAGGATTAAGGTGTGTACGACATTATTATAATATACCGGTACACGGTACTGGTATGGAGGATTAAGGCGTGTACGACATTATTATAACATACCGGTACACGGTACTGGTATGGAGGATTAAGGCGTGTACGACATTATTATAATATACCGGTACACGGTACTGGTATGGAGGATTAAGGCGTGTACGACATTATTATAATATACCGGTACACGGTACTGGTATGGAGGATTAAGGCGTGTACGACATTATTATAATATACCAGTACACGGTACTGGTATGGAGGATTAAGGCGTGTACGACATTATTATAACATACCGGTACACGGTACTGGTATGGAGGATTAAGGCGTGTACGACATTATTATAATATACCGGTACACGGTACTGGTATGGAGGATTAAGGCGTGTACGACATTATTATAACATACCGGTACACGGTACTGGTATGGAGGATTTCAAATACGTCATAGTACTGGCCATAATTATATTTAGATATGGGAAATATATGATATATAGTAGAGGGACAGAATATATGATATATAGTAGAGGGACAGAATATATGATATATAGTAGAGGGACAGAATATATGATATATAGTAGAGGGACAGAATATATGATATATAGTAGAGGGACAGAATATATGATATATAGTAGAGGGACAGAATATATGATATATAGTAGAGGGACAGAATATATGATATATAGTAGAGGGACAGAATATATGATATATAGTAGAGGGACAGAATATATGATATATAGTAGAGGGACAGAATATATGATATATAGTAGAGGGACAGAATATATGATATATAGTAGAGGGACAGAATATAAGAGAAAGGAAGGAAGGGGAGGGATAGGTAGATGAAATATAATAGGGGTAGAGAAGAGATATATAATACGGAAGAAAATAGGAGAGAAGAGAGAAGAAAGGGAGGGATAGGTAGATGATATCTAATAGGAGCACAGAACACGAAGGAAAATATATATGAAGGGCAGAGACGACGGAAGGTCATTACAAGTAGGAGAAAGGGGTGAAGGTAAAAGAATAGAAATTAAAATAATGAATAACATCGTTTGCTTTGTTGTACTTATCCTTTAATTAATGTAGCATGTTTGTGAGAAACTGTCGTCTTGTAGTATGCTTCAGGCGTGTAAGAAATTAACATAATATATACAGTACAGTAGGGTAAAGAACTCCAGGATATATACCCATACAGGAGAGGAAGGCTAGGGAATAACGTAGAGGAGAGAAGATATAGGGAAGGACGGAAAGGGGCGTGAAGGGAAGATAAGAGGAGAGAGGGAAAGAAATATAAGGAGGGAAAGGAAGAGGAGGAAAGATAAGAAGGGAAAGGAAGGGCAGAGAAGAACTTACAAAATAAAAAGTAGGGGTTGGAAGGTATGGGCAAAGGAAGGAAGGAAAGATAATGCCAGGGAAATATAATTCTGAACATCAACTGCTTAACTGTAATACATAAGACGAGTGGAAGCTTATAATAATATATATACCCTAACTGTTTCACGTTACGGTATTTTTGTCCTTCACAAGAGATATTTCACATACTAACCCCCCGCATTTTTGTACATGGATAGTTTCCACACCGGATGTACTGTACCTAGTTCCAAAAATGGTATAAAGTTTAACTAACAAAACAATGGTGACTGTAGGTTATGGTGGCAGAGCGTAGGTTTGACAGGTTCGAACCCTTGAAGAGGGACATATAAAATATAATAAACCACACGTGTATCATCTGTGTTAAGATTATACAATTTGTGTAAACCCCAACAGGTCTTGGGTAAGGAGGTTCCAAACTTCTGGGAGTTAGTTTACAAAATAGGCCTTGTAATGAAATAAGTACCCATACGTGAATTTTAAAGTTAATCTTTTCATTAACACTGGACACAACTAATTCCAGAAATGGAATATAGTTTAAATAAACAATAACATTGCGTACCGTTACCTTGGTTATCCTGTTGTAGGCCTATGGTGGGAGAGCGTAGGATCGCTTTTATAAAATAATATACCAAACGTGTATTAGTACAGTTGCCCACATCAATTCCTACCCACTCCGTAATATTATGTATGGAAGTAAAATTAGTGTGATTGACTTACACAAAGTATTTGCTTTAAACCCGTTAATTAGTGTGATTGACTTACACAAAGTATTTGTTTTAAACCCGTTAATTGATCATATGAATTAATTATTACACAAGATACTACACTCCTAATTCCATTATACTTTTTCCCTCCATGCATAAAATCACGAGTGGATCCAAAATCATGTAGACAACTGTACGTTAAATATTCCTATACATAAACAGGATATATCATAATAGCAAGGTAAACTAACCAAGCAAATACCCCCTCCTAAAATCCAGTATTGGGGAATGCATTAGAGCGTTCATTAACCGGCTTCCGTATAATTAACGGCCATAAGTGATCATCCATAATTAATCGAGCCCACTTTGCAGTTTCCCAAAAATAAAAACATTCGGTATCTGCTTGAATGGTCTATTTTGTTGGTGTTTGTTTTGTCCACCTTAATTATATATAGATTTTTTTCCCCCAAACAGCCTCGCAACGATCAATATTACATTTGTATTTTGTTTCGTAAAATACTCAAAATTCTTGGGGTAATTATAGATGACAGATTATCTCGGAAAGAACCTGTTAAATATGTAAAATAAAAAAGTCCACTAAAGGTATAGGAATAACCGAAGAAGTTATATCTAAAGAAGGACTATTAATTCTATAAAAAGTCTTGAAAGATAAATATTAAAGTAAGAATATTTCTGTCTCTTACCCTTTCTGAAATGAATAGATAGTTTTCTTATATGTCCTTTTATTTATATTTAATGTAATTATTCTTGGTTCTTGTCTTACGTTAATAGTATTATATTATTATTATCATCAGGATTTATATCAAAGTCACATAAAAAGTTAGATATATATTTAATAATTAGTTAAATGTATTTCTTAACCACGTAACATTGAGGTTTGATTATGAGTAAATAAAGTTACAGAATCGCTTCATAGATTCGATTCAGGTCTCACTCAAATAATATGAAAAGCAAAATATAATATTTTGAAGCAAAAGAATTTTCTTCAGCTTAGGAAATCACTAGAAGTAATATTAACACAGCCATGTTAGTCTAAGGCGATATTACTAATACGAGACAATAGCATCACCGTACTAAGCACCGTTAAGCAATGTAAGCTTAATTAAAAGAAAATGAAAGAACTCGGAAGTATTAATATAAAACAATAGTATTACTTTCATCATAACCCAATTACTTAAAGAGTTGCTTTAGTCCACAAGTTAGTCAACTAAAATAGTTAAGTACATAATAGTAGCGTTAACGTTAATTCCCAATCAAATAGTTAAGTACATAAATAGTAGCGTTAACGTTAATTCCCAATCAAATAGTTAAGCACATAATAGTAGCGTTAACGTTAATTCCCAATCAAATAGTTAAGTACATAAATAGTAGCGTTAACGTTAATTCCCAATCAAATAGTTAAGTACATAATAGTAGCGTTAACGTTAATTCCCAATCAAATAGTTAAGTACATAAATAGTAGCGTTAACGTTAATTCCCAATCAAATAGTTAAGTACATAATAGTAGCGTTAACGTTAATTCCCAATCAAATAGTTAAGTACATAAATAGTAGCGTTAACGTTAATTCCCAATCAAATAGTTAAGCACATAATAGTAGCGTTAACGTTAATTCCCAATCACATATCTCACTAACCAACATAACGTAAGTGTTTACACGGAACACACTTAACACACACATATATAATCTGACTGACAGTCACAATCCCATTATAATACTTTACCCCGTCTTCCTCCAGCTGCAAGTTCACCCTCCCAAACTCCAAATGAGACTGATTTGAATGCCCACAACTCGGGTCTTAGAGTGGCGACTACCTCTGCTCCAACTGTCATCAAGGAACTGTTCAAATTCTTCACCAGAATGGGTTTCCCCCATGAGGTGCAAAGTGATCAAGGAACTAATTTTACCTCTAACATTTTCCAGCAGTCCCTGAAGGAGTTGGGTATCGAGCATGTTAAGTCTAGCACCTACCACCCAGAGAGTCAAGGGGTTCTCGAACGATATCATCAGACATTAAAGGGAATGTTACGTAAGTATTGTACAGAGACCGGAGTTGAGTGGGATAAGGGGGGTACCTTTTCTTTTATTTGCTACTCGTGAGGTTCCAACTGAATCCCTGGGTTTTTCCCCTAATGAGCTAGTTTTCGGTCACCAGGTAAGAGGTCCTTTGCAACTATTGCAGGATAGCCTAGTTGGCCAGGAGGGGAACCAAAACCTCCTCAAGTATGTTTCAGATTTCAAAACCCGGCTGAGATCCTCGTGTGAGTTTGCCGCTCAAAACTTGACAGTGGCTAAAAGCTCCATGAAGAAATGGTATGACAGAAAAGCCCGTGAGAGGGAGTTTAAGCCCGGTGATGAGGTTTTGGTCCTGCTCCCCCTTTTTGGCCAACCTTTATCTGCCAAGTTCAGGGGCCCATATAAGATCAATCGGAGGGTGAGCATTACCGATTATCTAGTAACTACCCCAGACAGGAGAAAGCCCACGCAAGTATTCCATATAAATATGTTGAAACCCTACCATAGATCCCCTGATTCCTCTCCTCCAGATTCTCCCACTGTGGCAGTGAATGTCAGGACCTGTGGACAGCCTGGTGCGGACGAAGTCTTCAGTTCTCTTACTGACCCGCAACAGACTGTTCCAGAGCCTGAAGGTATCCATGCAGACTTTGACTTGTCATGTAGCCTATCCAACTTTCAGTATAATTCAGTGGCTTGGAGGGAATTACCATCTACAGTAATACCATTTATAAAGAATTATTATTTAACCGAAGCTTAGTAGGCTATGGTTATGAACCGAATAAGTTATAGCTAAAGAAGGACTATTAATTTTATAAAAAGTCTTGAAAGATAAATATTGAAGTAAGAATATTTCTGTCTCTTACCCTTTTTGAAATGAATAGATAGTTGTCTTCTATGTCCTTTTATTTATATTTAATGTATTTAGTAGTTGGTAGAGGTGCGTGGATCAGATGTTTGCAGTAAGACAGTTATGCGAGAAGTATTTAGAGAAGCATAAGGAGATATTTTGGGCATTTATGGACTTGGAAAAAGCGTATGATCGTGTAGACCGTGAAGCAATGTGGAAGGTGTTAGGGATTTATGAAATAGGAGGAAATTTGTTAGAAGCAGTTAAGAGTTTTTATGAAGGGAGCAGAGCATGTGTGAGAGTAGGAAATGGTGAGTTGAGTGAATGGTTTGAGGTAAAGGTAGGTTTGCGACAGGGTTGTGTAATGTCACCATGGCTGTTTAATATGTTTATGGATGGTGTGGTGAGGGAGGTGAAAAGGAGAACTATGGGAAGAGGATTGGGTTTAGTAGGTAAGAATGGTAGAGATTGGGAGTTGAATCAGTTGCTGTTCGCTGATGACACAGCATTGGTGGCGGATTCTGATGAGAAACTGCAGCGGGTAGTCAAAGAGTTTGGTGTGGTTTGTGGAAGGAGGAAACTGAAGGTGAACGTCAATAAAAGTAAAGTAATGGTGTGTAATAGGGAAGAGCATAGGGTGAATCTAGATGTGAGGCTGGATGGGGAAATATTGGAACAAGTAGAGTGTTTTAAATATCTAGGAGGAACGATAAGCAGGAGTGGAGGTATGGAAGTGGAGGTAAAACAGAGAGTGTGTGAAGGAAGGAAGGTTTCGGAGCAATGGGAAGGATGTGGAAGACAAGAAATCTTGGAGTGAAAGTAAAAAGTGCACTGTATCAAGGAATTGTTGTGCCAACAGTGATGTATGGGGCTGAGACATGGGCTCTGAAGAAAAAGGAGAAAAGAGGGCTGGATGTGATGGAGATGAGCTGCTTGAGGAGTATGTGTGGAGTTACTCGTAGAGACAGATTGAGGAATGAAGAGATACGTAGGAGAGTGGGGCAGCAGGAACATTTGTCAGCCAGAGTGGACAGAAGGGTGCTGAGCTGGTATGGTCATGTTGAACGAATGGTAGATGAAAGGCTTACAAAGAGAATATGTGAGTCAGGTACAAGGGGAGATAGAAGGGCAGGAAGACCCCCATTGAGATGGAGAGACTGTGTAAGAAAGGCTTTGGATGATAGAGGAATGACTATAGATCAGGCAGGGGAAGTGGTGGTGGACAGGAGTGAATGGAGAATGCTTGTGAATAGTTGAGTGAACACGTGGTCATTTGGAGTAAGGGGTCGGGCGCAAGTTGGACTAGATAATAGTCCATCAGGCGCCTGGCCCGGGGAGACGATTAATATGAAGGGTGCGCCTGGAAGTGTGGTGGGGGGGCTTGTGGCTTTGGCTCCGCTGCATGTCTGCCTGCCGAGATCGGAACCTCTCCGGGTGGTCGGGGGCCGGGGGAGTGCTGGAGCGACCTTGGTGACCCTGGTCTCTGGGTCTTCTCCTGGGTGACCTGGATGTGTGTGAGTTTGTGCTTTTTATCTGTGTTTATTTGTTGTTTTTGTGTTTTCCCTGTTCTTGCTCTGTCTTAAGTCGGCTACCCTCAAAATGGGGATTGGGCCTGAGCATATAGATAGATAGATAGAAAGGTATAGGAATAATATGCAAAGCTAGAAAAGTACTAAATATATCAACATTAGTGACAATGTATAATTCTTTTGTATAGCCCTATATTACTTATGGGGTAGAAGTTTGGGGTAATGCAAGTGAAATACATATTAAACCTATAATAATTTTACAGAAACAAATAGTAAGAACACTTATAACAGCCCATTACAGAGAACATTCGGCACCAATATTCAAAGCATTAAAACTATTACCATTTAATAATGTTTATGTTTCCTCAGTAGCTAAACAAATGTTTAAGATAATGAAAGATATTATTCCAAGCTTCTTTAAAAATATGTTTACATCTAATACTAACATACATCGACATTTAACCAGACAAGAGTCATAAGCTACATATTCCAATATCCAGAACAAATGTAATGAAACAAACATTTAGACACAAGAGTTTATATATGGAAAAATATAATGGATATGATACATTTAGATTGTAGTTTCGGAAGATAAAATAAAATAATAATAAAGGAATATTTGATGAATAGAGAAATAAATATCATCTAAGATGGTATGAAGTATGAACTATATCATTTTGATAAGAACGATAGAATAGTTTTACGTTTTCTTTCTCGAGCACTCGTCCTCGTTTTGTTGACTACTTATAATATAATAATGAATTGTTAGGGAACATACATGTCGGGTTTGTATCAGTTCCCTGTTGACTACTTATAATATAATAATGAATTGTTAGGGAACATACATGCCGGGTTTGTATCAGTTCCCTGTTGTCTACTTATAATATAATAATGAATTGTTAGGGAACATACATGCCGGGTTTGTATCAGTTCCCTGTTGTCTACTTATAATATAATAATGAATTGTTAGGGAACATACATGCCGGGTTTGTATCAGTTCCCTGTTGTCTACTTATAATATAATAATGAATTGTTAGGGAACATACATGCCGGGTTTGTATCAGTTCCCTGTTGACTACTTATAATATAATAATGAATTGTTAGGGAACATACATGCCGGCTTTGTATCAGTTCCCTGTTGACTACTTATAATATAATAATGAATTGTTAGGAAACATACATGCCGGGTTTGTATCAGTTGTATTTGTAGGTAGTAGGGGTAGGCAGCCCCGCCCAGGGAAGTACTACCGCCAAGGTTTCGGGAGACTCAGGGAATAGCCTGAATTCCATTTTCTCTCCCAGGCCTTGGTAGCTGGATACATATCTTTCTGCCTCACACATCAGGGGTATCAGGAAAACCCTCTTTATACAACATACACATCCAACTTCACGACATTGCCCTACATCGCTATCCTCTATCCATAAAATACTACTCTTCCCACTACATATCATACATGTAACACCATACACTTACCTTATAAATATGGCAGTACAATTGTTAAGAGCAAACCTGGTGGTCCCTCGGATATCCACCCCCGGCAGGGTTGGGTTATTGACACAGGGCCCTCCCGGTCGTCATCATGCGACTGTGTCAAGAGCATTGCAACGTCCCAAAGCTGCTTGTCAGTACAGCTATTTCTTTAGTAATATAAGGGGACTTCACTCTAACATCAATTCTGTACACCAATTTCTTCAAGCAGAATCCCCTACTCTCCTTTTTTTGACAGAGACTCAAGTAACATCCACATCTGACACATCTAGATTTAATTTTCCAGGTTATCAACTGCTCCAAAATTTCAGACCTAAAGGTGGTGTATGTTGCTTCGCAAAATCTGAAATTGCCCTGGAGGAGGTTACTAGTTTCAATTGTCCCTATTTTGATTATTCTATATACAAATTAATTTCGGCTGGTAAATTTAAATACATATGTTGCATCTACCGTTCCCCAAATACTCCTCCAGAGCAAAGTCTTTTTGATTCTCTGTCCTCACAACTCAGTGTCCTCAACTTAAATGCTTCTTCTGAAATCACTGTGTTGGGTGATTTTAATGTCCATAATGTTGAATGGCTCACTCATTCAGCCAGGACTGATGATGCGGGTCTTGAATGTGAGCTATTTGCAGACTCATTTAATCTCATTCAACTAGTCAACCAACCCACCCGTGTACCAGATAATCCTAATCATAATTCCCACCTACTGGACTTATTTTTAACAACCAATTCAGAAAATTATGATGTTACAGTGAGGTCCCCACTTGGATCTTCTGATCACTGTCTGATACAGGCCACCTGTCTATCACCTACCACACCTTCCCACTCTGAACCTGTTTTGGTGACTAAATGGCATTACGATAGGGCAGACTGGGAGGGTCTTCAAGGTTTCTTTATTGATATTCCCTGGTCCTCTTTCTTTTCTAATGATGCACACTCCACCTTGAGCCACATACAAGATTTTGTAAAAATTGGAATGGAAACTTTTATTCCTCATCAAAAGTACAGTAAAAGATCTAATTCACCTAAATGGTTTGACCATAATTGTGCTAGAGTAACTGAACAAAAAGCAATAGCCTACAATGCATACACAAGATCAAAAACACATGAAGCCTTTAATTACTTTAGAAACATCAGAAATCATGCCAAAACTGTATTAAACCTAACTAAATCAAACTTTCTCCATAAGCAGGCAAATAAACTTCTAAATAATCCAAATGATAACAAAATATTTTGGTCTACTCTTAACTCATTCAAATCCAACTTCACTACTGCTTCATCCATTCCACCATTAAAATCTCCGACTGGCAATCTTGTAAATGACCCACGAGGTAAAGCTAACCTTCTTGCAAATATTTTCTCCACCAACTCAACCTTAGATGAAATAAATCAAGATGTCCCTGTACTTAATTTTAATTCACCTGAAATTCCCTCACTTAAGATCCACACCAGACATGTCAAAACTATTTTGCAGAATCTCTCAGTAGATAAGGCTCCTGGTCCAGATGAAATTCCTCCAATAGTACTTAAGAATTGCTCCTTGGTGCTCGCTCCTGTATTGGCAAAATTTTTCCGTCTGTGTACTCATACCTCATGCTTCCCAGTACCCTGGAAAGAAGCAAACATCCATCCAGTTCCTAAAAAAGGTGCCTCTTCAGATCCATCAAACTACAGACCAATAGCTATAACTTCCACTCTTGGCAAAGTTTTTGAAATTATATTAAATAATCCCATAATTAAGCATCTGGAGAATAATAAATTAATCAGTGATAGGCAATATGGTTTTAGACGATGTCGATCAACTGCAGACATTCTTTGCCTTCTTACGCATCAAATCAACCAAGCTACAGACCAACATGGTGAAACACATACAATAGCACTGGATATATCAAAGGCATTTGATAGAGTCTGGCATCAATCCTTATTGTCGAAGATGTCACACTACGGCCTTGCATCATTAGTTCCACTAATTTCTTCTTATCTTCATAACAGAAAAATACGTGTAATGGTAGATGGCCTTTATTCTCAATTTCACTCAATAAATGCTGGTGTTCCCCAGGGATCAGTTTTGGCCCCAACTCTGTTCCTCATTCATATCAATGATCTCATATCTACCACTCATAATCCAATACATTCCTACGCAGATGACTCAACACTCCACAGTTCCTTCACATTTACCAATTCTTTCACGCAACCCGATCTTATAAATTCAAAAATAAACACTGCAATTTCTCTGAACCAGGACCTTTCTAGAATTAATGAATGGGGACAAGAGAATCTAGTTTCCTTTAATGCACAGAAAACCAAGTACATTCAATTTTCTAACCGACAGAATCTCACTGACTCCCATATATTTTTAATGATGTAAATATTCCCACTTCCCCTAGTATTGACATTCTCGGTGTAACATTAACTACTAACTTGAGCTGGACACATTATGTTAGAAGCATTGCTAAGAATGCCTCTAAAAAACTGGGACTCCTGTACAGAGTTCGAGAATTCTTCACTGACGAGCAGTTGGCCGTAATATATAAAAGTCATGTGCGCTCTCAGATGGATTACTGTTCACCTCTGTGGGGTGGAAGTGGAGTGGTTGCATTGAGGCAGTTGGACAAAATTCAAAATAAAGCTATTAGATTAATCAATAACCCTGCAATCACACAGGACCTTCCTACATTAGCCATACGAAGAAACGTTGCATCCCTTGCATTATTCTACAGATATTTTCACAGCAATTGTTCCGAGGAACTTGCTTCAATTGTGCCGCCTCTCCACATCTTTCCCCGTAGAACTAGGGCAGCTGAGAGCGCCCATGAATTTACACTTTCTCCTCCACAATGCAGAACTTCTGCTTATCAGAATTAATTTATCCCCAGAGCTACTACTCTTTGGAATTCACTTCCCTCGAATTGCTTTCCACAAACTTACAATCAACAAATGTTTAAATCCAGTTGTTACAAACATTTTATGAATGGAGGATGCCTTTAGGCACATGGACCTTTTTGTTTTATCTGTGTTTTTCCTTCCTCCGTTCATTGTCTCTTAAAAAAAAAAAAAAAAAAAAAAAGTCCCTGTTGTCTTATTTTGTTGACTACTTATAATATAATAATGAATTGTTAGGGAACATACATGCCGGGTTTGTATCAGTTCCCTGTTCTATCTATCTATCTATTGCCTGACGCCGTGATCCCCGAAGGGGTGGCCACGAACGAACCGCCCCCATGCACCTCTGTCCCCAGTCAGTCGACGCCCCTCCCCCCAACCAGCACCACCTTCGTTCATGTACTTCCTCACTCAGTTCCTTCAGTTCACTTCAGTTCCCTGTTGACTACTTATAATATAATAATGAGTTGTTAGGGAACATACATGACGGCTTTGTATCAGTTCCCTGTTGTCTACTTATAATATAATAATGAATTGTTAGGGAACATACATGCCGGGTTTGCATCAGTTCCCTGTTGACTACTTATAATATAATAATGAATTGTTAGGGAACATACATGCCGGGTTTGTATCAGTTCCCTGTTGACTACTTATAATATAATAATGAATTGTTAGGGAACATACATGCCGGGTTTGTATCAGTTCCCTGTTGACTACTTATAATATAATAATGAATTGTTAGGGAACATACATGCCGGCTTTGTATCAGTTCCCTGTTGTCTACTTATAATATAATAATGAATTGTTAGGGAACATACATGCCGGGTTTGTATTAGTTCCCTGTTGTCTCATTTTAAGTAATGTTTATATGCTAATGTAAAATTGTAATTTGATGTACTTTGTGACAAAAAATTGAATTGAATTGAAATTGAAATTGAAACGCTCGAATAATGCTTTAATATAATCAAATATTGCGTAGGTGTGTTAAAAGGTATAATAAAGTTTATATAATGTAGGATAGAGAAGCAAAGTAGAAATTATAGGTTCGTTTTATAACTGTACATACATTATTATAATTCATATAATAATGGCTTCATTTTTTGTAATTACCCATGCTAAATAATGTCCATACATTTATGAGAGTGTACACAAGTATCTTTTGATAAAACACGTACTAGTTGCATTAGCTATAAAATTATATTTTTTCTTTCTCAACAGTGTCTAAAAAAAGACGGTTTTATTATTATATTCTAGCTATAATTCAAATTTATAACTCCATCAAATAATAATGAAGTGCGATAAGAATAATAGATCTGATTATTCCATTATAGATATATAAAGTGTACTTACTTGTCATAACGAGTAATTCCATACCGGTACTCTATTCTAGTCTCAACAACACTCTATTAGTCTATTCCATTACAAAACATATAATACATAAACGAGCTTATATTCAGGGTAATCAAATCAATTACCATACAATACGTTATATATTATAATTTGCAAACCACCAGTCCACCACACACATTCGGTACACATAAATTCATATGCCAATACTATCAGAAATCCAAAATCACATGAGTGTTTCTTTCAGCCAATTTCAACCATAAAGTATTTTATAATGGCAAAATTTCGGAACAGTTTTCTATTGATATCGGCTACTAAGCTGAGGTAGATAGTCTTACATTTGAAATGGCTACAACGAAATTGTAGAACCAAAGCGGTTTTGTGGAACCACCTTAATCTTAATGTTTTAATAGATCTTGATTATGCAAACGAGATTAACCCCTTCAATACGATGACACTTCTTAATTTATTCCGAATAAAATAAGTCTTTTGTATGCAGTTAAATACGGGCCATTAACAACAAATCGCGACTCTTGTTTTACTCCAAAATGTCCTTCCAAAATATATTTATTATCCCCCGCCATCATACTGAAATGGTTAATGTTTTTTTTTGTTTTTTTTTTTTCAAATTAAATTCTATAGGGTTCTTATGTAAATGGGATTAATGTCCCGCTGTCCCCGTCCACCCCAGCAACACGGGAAAGGTATATAGTAGCCTACCCTATAAGGTCTGGAGACACCATTATTTTACTTTTTTTTTCTTCTTTTGTATTCTGGTAACACCCCCCCCCCCTCTCTATATCTCTCTCTGTGTGCGCGAGTATAAAGTACAAAGGAGTACAAAGGAAGTCAAGCAACAACAGATCTAGCGACCCCTCGAGGTTGCTTGCCCTCTAAATCACTGCTGTTCAAAGTGTCCAACAGTGGTTCAGAGTGGGTAAGGGACAATTGGAAAGGGAATAACTGCCTTTAGACCAATGTCCATGGCATGGTTAGGAGATGTTAGTAGGGAAAATATTTGGGTTAATAACATAACACAAGGTATGTGAGAAAAAGGTAATTCATTTACAAATGCAATCAGTCGCGGGCTTAAGGCGAGGTGCTTGTCTATGCGATGTTTAAAGGAATCAACGGTGCTGCAGTCTATAACATCTCGAGGAAGCCCATAACACAAGATCACAACTCGATTGAAGACGAAAGTCTTAAAACTCGTGCGAGTTAAAAGCTTTACCAATAATTTTGCAACCATTTCCCCGTGCGTAGTTTGATTGGTCGATCGTAAAGTACTTATTACACTTCATACTGTCGATGTCTTTGATGATTTTGAAGACTTGAATTAGGTCACCTTTTAATCTGCGCTGTGTTAAAGGAAATAAACTTAAGTCTCTGAAGACGCTCCTCGTATGGTTTGTTTCTTAGATTAGGTGTAATTTTGGTAACTACGCTGAACTCGTTCAAGTTTATTGCTATCTTTTTGGTAGTAGGGGCACCAAGATAGAACGCAATATTCCAGAAGAGGACGAGCTAGGGAATTGTAAAGTATGAGGATTACATCTTTGGATTTATGCTCGAATGACCTACCTATAAAGCCAAATATTTTATTTGCCTTTTTAACAACTTCTGAACATTGTTGACTGGGTTTTAGGTTACTCGATATTGTTACTCCTAAATAAGTTTTTCTGCCAACACTCTTAAGCTGAGTGCCATTCATTGAACAGTTTGCTTTCTCATTTCGGGTCCCGATATGCAGTACTTAACATTTATCCGCAATAAAACTCATTTGCCAAATTTGAGCCCTATCTGATATTTGTTTTCTTTTTTTCTATGTGAATGAGGGAGACAAAAGGCAGAACTGCCTGTAGCGAGTGCCTCCCTCAGAGTTGAAAGAGTGACAGGGCCAAAATCAAGGGATGTTCGAGCTAAAATGCCTGGACACACGGAGTTTGAATCAATTTAAGTCATAGGAAGAGGGAAAGACTGATTCTGGGAGAGAGTTCCAGAGCTCAGCAGTTGAATAGAAGAAAATCTGAGAATAGCGTTTCACTCTTGGGTCGGAGAGTTGCACAGAGTAGGGGTGGGATTGTGTTATAAGACGGGTACTACGTAGCATACGTAGAGGAGGTGGTATACACTGGGAGAGCTCCGAGGAACACTGATTATTGTAGTAGCGATAGAATAGCGAGAGAGATGCAACATTGCGGCGAAGAGAGAGAGATTGCAGAGTTGGTGAGTGAACGGGAGTTAATGATACGAAAGGCTTTCCTTTCTACTTTGTCTAGTAGTGCGGTGTGAAAGGATCCTCCCCACACATATGTTATTTTGCATATCTTTTACATGTTCGTTTGGGAGTACAGTACAGTATTTGCAATTTTTGTATCATCTGCAAACTTTGAGATTGTACAGGTGAAGCCCTCGTCTATGTCATTTATATAAAATAGGAAGAGAACTGGACCTAGAACCAATCCCTGGGGTACCCCCGCTAGTATGAATATGTTTGTGTGTAAGTGTGAATCTGACTGGGTTGCATCTACTGTATTTGTGTGTCTGTGTGTTGTGCTTAGTTGAATGTTAACTGGAAAGGGTAATGTTACTTTAATGAAAGTTTAAATCCTACAAGGTCCTTATGTAAATGGGATTAAAGGCCTGTTCTCCCCTTTGACCCCAGCAACACGAGAAGGGTATATAGTAGGTTACCCTATATAAGGTAGTGGGACACCATTATCTGTCCCTTAATCTGTGGTCCCGCCCTTGTGTGTGTGTGTGTGTGTGTGTGTGTGTGTGTGTGTGTGTGTGTGTGTGTGTGTGTGTGTGTGATTGTCGGTGTATTGCTAACTTGCTGCTGTGAAACTAAAAATAGATTTTTTTTTTTTTTTAACCTACTGTAGGTACCGTACAATGCTTATTCTACCTTATTCCGCTGAGTGCCAGGTCCGTATATATACGGACTGCGGTGTTGTCACGCCCAGTGTCAGGTCCGTATATATACGGACTGCGGTGTTGTCACGCCCAGTGCCAGGTCCGTATATATACGGACTGCGGTGTTGTCACGCCCAGTGCCAGGTCCGTATATATACGGACTGCGGTGTTGTCACGCCCAGTGTCAGGTCCGTATATATACGGACTGCGGGTGTTGTCACGCCCAGTGCCAGGTCCGTATATATACGGACTGCGGTGTTGTCACGCCCAGTGCCAGGTCCGTATATATACGGACTGCGGTGTTGTCACGCCCAGTGCCAGGTCCGTATATATACGGACTGGGGTGTTGTCACGTCCAGTGCCAGGTCTGTATATATACGGACTGGGGTGTTGTCACGCCCAGTGCCAGGTCTGTATATATACGGACTGCGGTGTTGTCACGCCCAGTGCCAGGTCCGTATATATACGGACTGCGGTGTTGTCACGCCCAGTGCCAGGTCTGTATATATACGGACTGCGGTGTTATCACGCCCAGTGCCAGGTCCGTATATATACGGACTGGGGTGTTGTCATGCCCAGTGCCAGGTCTGTATATATACGGACTGCGGTGTTGTCACGCCCAGTGCCAGGTCCGTATATATACGGACTGGGGTGTTGTCATGCCCAGTGCCAGGTCTGTATATATACGGACTGCGGTGTTGTCACGCCCAGTGCCAGGTCCGTATATATACGGACTGCGGTGTTGTCACTCCCAGTGCCAGGTCCATATATATACGGACTGGGGTGTTGTCACGCCCAGTGCCAGGTCTGTATATATACGGACTGGGGTGTTGTCACGCCCAGTGCCAGGTCCGTATATATACGGACTGCGGTGTTGTAACGCCCAGTGTCAGGTCCGTATATATACGGACTGCGGTGTTGTCACGCCCAGTGCCAGGTCCATATATATACGGACTGGGGTGTTGTCACGCCCAGTGCCAGGTCCATATATATACGGACTGGGGTGTTGTCACGCCCAGTGCCAGGTCCGTATATATACGGACTGCGGTGTTGTCACGCCCAGTGCCAGGTCTGTATATATACGGACTGCGGTGTTGTCACGCCCAGTGCCAGGTCTGTATATACTGTATATGGACTTGCCAAAAAACAAATTGTAGGGCCGAAATTAGGTCACCCACGCCTTCCATATTCATACCACAAGTACCCTACCCTTCGCTTCTTGCCACCCCCACCCCCCTCCAACCTCCCAAACACCATGCAAATGACATGTAAATATACAGTAAGTATAAGAATAAATATAAATATACAAATAGTTATCAGTGATTTTATGTTAAAAGACTTTGTGACAATCATTAGTGTGTGTGTAAGGGATAAAAGACAACCCCAATGCATTTCAATTATACATAATTAGAGATAATGTGACAGAAAAACTTATGTGTGTGTGTGTGGTGTAATTTGCGGACCCGTAGATCGTCTCCTGAGTGTGTTTACATCCTCATATCATGGAAAAAGCAATTCATACTCAATGCTGATATACTTTAAATACTCTCAAAGTGTGTTTGCAAAGATAAACTTAAACTCCAATATTTTTTACAAAATGCATATATATTTTAATTTGTGTAACCGTGGTGCCTCTCGTGCGCATACCTACATCACAAAATATGTGTGCGTGCTAAAAGTAGTCAATACTCAACAAAATATGTGTGTGTGCTAAAAGTAGTCAATACTCAACAAAATATGTGTGTGTGTGCTAAAAGTAGTCAATACTCAACAAAATATGTGTGCGTGCTAAAAGTAGTCAATACTCAACAAAATATGTGTGTGTGCTATTTATTTATAAAAATCCAAACTATAATTAAAGCCATAATTCTCCATTTAAAGTATTATTGTAGTGTATATGAGTGATGAGGTTATTATTAATAATTAGTTGAGGATGTTGTGTGTCGGAGTAGTCTGGCCGGGCGGGGCGTGACCTTGACATATTGACTGGCTAGGCTAACATATTGATTTAAAACCGTATGCACACACACGGACAACGATGGCGGTATTAACTTTATGGACCGCTATTATTAGAGGATTTGTCTCACCTAAATACGACCTTTAAGCATGGAAGGATGAGCATCTATCTGATATAACCCTCTAACTTCCAAAAGTTTCTCTTAATCTGAATAAACTCACTCAATGACACCCAGAATAACATGAAATTGGTGTGATGGTACTGAAAGGGTGCCAGTACAGTATAATGGGTGCAGTAAGGTAGGAAGTCCCTGGGTACAACCATGAGTAAATTGGTGTAATGGTACTGAAAGGGTGCCAGTACAGTATAATGGCTGCAGTAGGTAGGAAGTCCCTGGGTACAACCATGAGTAAATTGGTGTGATGGTACTGAAAGGGTGCCAGTACAGTATAATGGGTGCAGTAAGGTAGGAAGTCCCTGGGTACAACCATGAGTAAATTGGTGTGATGGTACTGAAAGGGTGCCAGTACAGTATAATGGCTGCAGTAAGGTAGGAAGTCACTGGGTACAACCATGAGTAAATTGGTGTGATGGTACTGAAAGGGTGCCAGTACAGTATAATGGGTGCAGTAAGGAAGGAAGTCCCTGGGTACAACCATGAGTAAATTGGTGTGATGGTACTGAAAGGGTGCCAGTACAGTACCGGTATAATGGCTGCAGTAAGGTAGGAAGTCCCTGGGTACAACCATGAGTCAATTGGTGTGATGGTACTGAAAGGGTGCCAGTACAGTATAATGGGTGCAGTAAGGAAAGAAGTCCCTGGGTACAACCATGAGTAAATTGGTGTGATGGTACTGAAAGGGTGCCAGTACAGTATAATGGCTGCAGTAAGGTAGGAAGTCACTGGGTACAACCATGAGTAAATTGGTGTGATGGTACTGAAAGGGTGCCAGTACAGTATAATGGCTGCAGTAAGGTAGGAAGTCACTGGGTACAACCATGAGTAAATTGGTGTGATGGTACTGAAAGGGTGCCAGTACAGTATAATGGCTGCAGTAAGGTAGGAAGTCACTGGGTACAACCATGAGTAAATTGGTGTGATGGTACTGAAAGGGTGCCAGTACAGTACCGGTATAATGGCTGCAGTAAGGTAGGAAGTCCCTGGGTATAACCATGAGTAAATTGGTGTGATGGTACTGAAAGGGTGCCAGTACAGTATAATGGGTGCAGTAAGGAAGGAAGTCCCTGGGTACAACCATGAGTAAATTGGTGTGATGGTACTGAAAGGGTGCCAGTACAGTATAATGGCTGCAGTAAGGTAGGAAGTCACTGGGTACAACCATGAGTAAATTGGTGTGATGGTACTGAAAGGGTGCCAGTACTGCAGTAAGGTAGGAAGTCACTGGGTACAACCATGAGTAAATTGGTGTGATGGTACTGAAAGGGTGCCAGTACAGTATAATGGCTGCAGTAAGGTAGGAAGTCACTGGGTACAACCATGAGTAAATTGGTGTGATGGTACTGAAAGGGTGCCAGTACAGTATAATGGGTGCAGTAAGGTAGGAAGTCCCTGGGTACAACCATGAGTAAATTGGTATGATGGTACTGAAAGGGTGCCAGTACAGTATAATGGCTGCAGTAAGGTAGGAAGTCACTGGGTACAACCATGAGTAAATTGGTGTGATGGTACTGAAAGGGTGCCAGTACAGTATAATGGGTGCAGAAAGGTGGGAAGTCCCTGGGTACAACCATGAGTAAATTGGTGTGATGGTACTGAAAGGGTGCCAGTACAGTACCGGTATAATGGCTGCAGTAAGGTAGGAAGTCCCTGGGTACAACCATGAGTAAATTGGTGTGATGGTACTGAAAGGGTGCCAGTACAGTATAATGGCTGCAGTAAGGTAGGAAGTCCCTGGGTACAACCATGAGTAAATTGGTGTGATGGTACTGAAAGGGTGCCTGTACAGTATAATGGCTGCAGTAAGGTAGGAAGTCACTGGGTACAACCATGAGTAAATTGGTGTGATGGTACTGAAAGGGTGCCAGTACAGTATAATGGCTGCAGTAAGGTAGGAAGTCACTGGGTACAACCATGAGTAAATTGGTGTGATGGTACTGAAAGGGTGCCAGTACAGTATAATGGCTGCAGTAAGGTAGGAAGTCCCTGGGTACAACCATGAGTAAATTGGTGTGATGGTACTGAAAGGGTGACACTACAGAGTATAATGGCTGCAGTAAGGTAGGAAGTCCCTGGGTACAACCATGAGTAAATTGGTGTGATGGTACTGAAAGGGTGCCAGTACAGTATAATGGCTGCAGTAAGGAAGGAAGTCACTGGGTACAACCATGAGTAAATTGGTGTGATGGTACTGAAAGGGTGCTAGTACAGTATAATGGCTGCAGTAAGGTAGGAAGTCACTGGGTACAACCATGAGTAAATTGGTGTGATGGTACTGAAAGGGTGCCAGTACAGTATAATGGCTGCAGTAAGGTACGAAGTCCCTGGGTACAACCATGAGTAAATTGGTGTGATGGTACTGAAAGGGTGACACTACAGAGTATAATGGCTGCAGTAAGGTAGGAAGTCCCTGGGTACAACCATGAGTAAATTGGTGTGATGGTACTGAAAGGGTGACACTACAGAGTATAATGGCTGCAGTAAGGTAGGAAGTCCCTGGGTACAACCATGAGTAAAGGTTGACGGTGATAGAGGAGTTGGGACCTTGACATACTCACGGACTGGGGCACCACTTTAAGTCTATATAATATTCACACCTACAGACAATGATGGCGTTATTTCCTTCATGGAAGTCTTTATAATAAAAACATAATTATTATACTCTGAGCACCGTCTGTAAAGGGTAAACTATTGTACAGAGTTGTGGGTATGTAAAGGTGTTGTTGGTGTACGGTAGTAGTAGTCTAGCTGGTTGTTGGGACCTTGACCTACTATGATGGACTCGGCTACCTCATTCATTTAAGGGAAGACTGGCCGTTTGTTTGGTCTACTAATTAATTCATGTATTCATATATTGTTTTAGTTTCCTCCCTAGACCTCCCTCAAGCTTAGAAAAACATCCCCTAGACCCCCCTTCAAGATAAATTTGTACATTTTTCGGTAGAAAAATGTCCCGGCCAAAGGGCGGTTCCTCTTAAAATTGCAGGCTCGCTATCACTCGCCAGGAAACAATCGACACCTAAATGGCACGAAAGGTCTTAACATTGACAACACAATGGGGCGAAAGGTGTTAAAATCGCCAAACTAATGGGTCGAACGTCTTATAATCTCAAAACTAGTGGGGCTAAAATATAGGGAGAAGGGGGTCCAGAAAAACGGTCTGCCTCCCTTAATACCAGATGCACAGCCAACCACAATGATGACGTTATTTGCATTCACAAGTTATTATAAATACACACCCGCTTCAATCTTTTATACCATATTCTGAAACAATTGAGTTATTGGACAACCCCATATTATCTTGTTTGGGTTCCATACAGATGCAAATAATGAGTGCGTAGATACGATACTATGGTTCAAGACTATACTGTATAGAGCTGTTACTAAATAATGAGTGCGTAGATACGATACTATGGTTCAAGACTATACTGTATAGAGCTGTTACTAAATAATGAGTGCGTAGATACGATACTATGGTTCAAGACTATACTTTATAGAGCTGTTACTAAATAATATAACAATAACAACTATTGTCAGATTTGAATCAGGAATCGATGGTCCTACAGGTTTGGCAATGGGTAAGCTCACACGGGCGGATCTTGTGTTCGAGTCAAGTGATAAGTGGTTTAAAATGTGGCACTGATACTTGTCGTCCTTATTCAAAACCTTACATTAATCAATTACATTAATCAATGACGTCATCCAAGATCAACAAGTAGACACAGTAAGAATTATAAATAACATTGATGGGTCCTGGCAATATATGTGGAGTGTCCGTTAATGCCAATATCTAGACATCAATAAAACGAATCGGACAACAAAGTGCGGCCATGTGCTACTTGTGAGCTCGCCCATTGGAAAATCAGCTCATATAAAATACCATGTACTGTATGCTATTATATACACTAGGATACATGCAAACTCACACACTGATACTGTGATCCTTGACATACTACTGGACTCTGGTATACGACCGATATATTGATATAACCTACAGTATATAGTGCACACAACTTACGCACATACACACACACACACACGCTAATGACGGAATGCCATGCCACAGTACAAACTAGAGAACATCAACGAAAAGGTAATGACAAAACATTACATATTTGTTGTAGTATTTGTATGGTGAGTGTTATGAAAGTCTTCAATGTATAGGGCAAAACGTTTAATGATTACATTTTCTTCTTTAGCAATATAACTTTTTATGAGTGTATAATATAATAAAGGAATATTAGTCTGGTATTTTATGCATCGGAGGCTCAATACACAAAAGCTAACACAATTCATCCTGTGCTTCAACACGAGAAAATAAAATCTTGATTGCATTTGAGCGTTTCATTGTACACGATATATTTATATATTTAATAAGGCCCCTTCATCATTGACGACTTCGCCTATTAATAATAATAGTCTCCATTCAACATACTGCGCCAGCATTTTGAATAGCCCGCGCGGAAGTATCCTGGAGTACTCGTCAGAAGTGCACGCTTAATTCGCTCATGGGATCGTCATTTTGATTGGGTACCCTACAGAAAAAACTCCGTAAAATATAAAAAAGAAAAAATAACTTAATATCTGTTATCATATGACTTGCCATATGCGTGGATTTCTCATGTTTTTCTTCCCCAACATCAGGCCCTCTAGCGGCCATCTTCGACCTTCCAACTTCCGCGGCCACCCTGTCAACAAGGCTCTCGCCGTGCTCTGCTTCATTCGACGTTCCAGAGCTTCTAGTGGGTCCTTACTCATTTGTATACATCTGTGTTGTAGTAACAAGGTTTAGATTAGCTAGCACGGCTGCCAGATTGGTATGGCCGCAGGAAGTGTGTGTAAAAATAGGGTACATTTGTAACAGGCGTCTACGGGTCCAGGATCATCGTACCGCGTGTGTTATTTGTTGTGATACGCCTTTAGCTTTTGTGATTACTTAGCTAGGTGGCTACCACTCTTCAAGACTGTCAATATTGGGGAAAGTACATGTCATATTATTCATATATCAGCAAATGCTCTGGTTTAAGGGTGTCTGCACGTGGTGCTCCACCTTCCCGAGTTTGTGTTTTGCTTTGGGCCCCTTGAGTGGGCCTCCCTCATCTGTGTGCTGTTGCCGGGTCTTCGGAGCGTCGTCTGCCGGGATGTTCTTCGTACCTCGTGGTCAGCCTTAGTAGGGGTCTCCGGCGTAGGCTTCAGGTAATGTAGGATGCAAAATTTTCTGTATTTGTTTTTATGCCTATGTATGCTCCTAGTGTTTTTTCATGCATGCTGGCATGTTTTGGGGGTAAGGGAGACATCCCTCTATTTATTCTTTATAATGTGTTATGTATGGGACTTACGTCAGTGGAGCTGTGCCAACTCCATTTTCCTGTAGTTTTTGTCTGTTCTGGCGGCCCCGTGCCGTGGGCCCAGGTTATCCGTCTAAAAACGGGTAGGAACATTCAAAAGATCCCGGCGTGGTTTGGCTGAACCATACTCTCCCGGCGGAACTGCATTCCTAAGGGGGCTGCAAACTCGGCCCGCCGAGTTAACTCACCCTGACTGACCCAGTTACACGTTTAGACTTTCTCGCCCTGCGGCGCCACCAGTCGAGTGTACAAGAGTGATAAGATTAGTTTTGCAAACTTTTTCATTAATGATCAGCCACTAATGGTCAAGGGACCTGTGGCACTTGTCACAGGTAAGTAGTTAAAAGTCAGCTTAGACGAGTCCAGCGGAAGGTTAGAGTAGTGGTGCACTATAGCTAATTTTCCGGCAGATTCGAGTTAGGATGTATAACACCTCGCAGGTTATGCTTATGAGCATTGATTCCTGGAATTTTTTCCAGGCTCCTGAGACTGCTTCTCCGGCGGAGTTGGACGGCTGATTCCGGCGGGGGGGGTGGGGGGGGGGAGCCTATTATTGGCACCATGCCGAGGTTTGAACTATGCATTACTCCTACCTGCTCCCTGTTGCCTATTTTTGCTCACAAACTATGCATTAAGTGCGTCAAGTGTTTAGATTGTTCTAGAGGCTTGTGGTTATCTAAACGCTGTTCAATTTGCTCTGAGTTGAATACCGCCTTTGTTACCAATAAAGACTTATCGTGTCTCGCGGCGTTACAAGAGATTAAGGCCTCATTTAATTCTTATGCCAAGGACACGGCCCATAAGGCACTTCACTGTGATGATGAAGTCCTGTGGGAAAATCTCATTATTAAGTCACCCCTTGTCAAACCCAGTTCCTCTAAATCTGTCAGACCCAAAGTCAAGTCGAAAGCCCTCAGCAAAGAGGCAGTGAGAGTGAGGTCACCGAGGTTCCCCCCTCTGACCGTACCAAGAGGAGGCGATCACCCTCTCCGAGGCAGAAGTCGAGGTCAAGATCTAGATCCCCCCGCAAACACTCTAGACACTCTTCCACAGAGCCTTCCCGGTCTACCAAACGCCGGAGAGAGGACTCTGAGGAAACAATGAGTCGGGCAAGCAGCGGAAGCCGGCGGGACACCCCTCAGCCGCCGCCCCCTACCCCTCCCTCTGACACGCCTCAAAGTGATTCTGGGGACTCGGAAGTAGGGTCGGATATACTGGAATCCACACCTAGTCATGAACAATCATTGAGTGTGCCTCCCAATGTTACCTTTACCATACCTAAATTGAACTATGTTCCCCGTAGTGTTAGATCGACAGGCCCAAGTAGGGTTCTGGCTGACCAGTACAGGGGATATCCGTCGGGGTCACAACTAAACTCTCAAGTGATTCCAGACTCCCAGCCCTTTGTGACAGGGGGTTATTGGCGTCAGTCTGAACCTTCTCAACCTCTTTTTAATGTCAATCAAGAATGAACTGAGGAAGGTGGCATTGACATGTTGCCATTTCCAGATTCATTCCAGATTTAATGTGGCCCCCGGCGGATCATGAAATAGAGTTACAACAGGATAATCCTGATCTGAGTGGAGAGCCGGAGGAAGTTATGTTCTCCCCGGTTCCCCTGTCACTCACAGAAGATTTTGAGGCAAGTTCCCACTCATCCAGGGACTCCCACAGTAAGTGTGTTACTTCTGATCAGATAAGTTATTTATTGCATAAGGTGATGCAACATTATCAACTCCCTGCCTCTTCGGACCCCCCCCCCCCCGGTTTCTAATCCAGCTGTGTCCCCTAGTACTTCTGTTGTCAGGCCCCTAGATCCACCAGGTTTCCTTCCTTCTTGTCCAACCCCGGTGGTGGCCGCGTCGCCAGGCACTACAGTGCCAGCGACGCTAGCTACGTCCACCGTAAGAGTTATTGCAGACATCCCTCCCCCTCCTTTAGATAGTGCACCTCTGAAGAAGGGCCCCATGCCCCTCCTCTATGGCCCTGATTGTTCTTGGGTCCCTGTGATACCAGAGAACCCTCAACTAGCTCAACCTTCCGTGTCAGGGGAACTACCAGTACCCGGCGGGTGGTTTATTGAAATCAACAAGAGCCGCAAATTTAGGGCAAAAGACGAGGCAGGGAGAGTGTTGGATGTGTTAATTAAGGCTGTACCAAGTTCGTACAACCCAAATTATTTTGTGTATACGGCTGCCCCGGCAATCCCTCCCGCCGCATCTGCACGACTGTTTGCGGATTGGTCAAAAGCTGATGGCATCAACGATGTCAAAGCTTTGAATGCTCTCATGCCGGAATTGGCTACAACTCCGGTACTAGACAAGACGCATACACCGGTCCTGCAGATGGGGCAGGTGGGATTAGGCCCCTGGGTAGATTGGGAGATAGAAGCTCAGGTTTTTGCTGCTACAATTACTTCTAAGTCTTCACATCAGATTCCCCAAGAAAATCATGCTTACTTTTCTTTGCCAGTAGCCAAAGCAGAAGGAGTGTCCTCAGATTTACTTACCTTTCTTGCGGCATCCAAAGTTTCCTTGCACTCCCTTGATGAACCCTTCTCTCCTCCCCCGGCTGCTCACCTTGATAGGGACTTTAAGTTGAGAAATAAGGCCTAACCGGATGTTCTCTCAGTACTTGGTGTGTCACCGGGTCGCCGCCTCCCTTTCACATATTATTTCAGCCATAGCTGACCCCCAAATTAGGAAAGCTACTGAATTATCCAGGAGACTCTTGCTACAGAATTCAATTCAGTCTTTAGGAGACATCAGAATTGCGATCATGGAAGCGGTTCGAGCCCGCCAAGATCTGCGAGTCCATCTGGTTAGGAAGTTGCCGGCGGACATAGGTCGCCGGGTAACTCTCTCGCCGGTCCTTACTGCCACTCTACTTAACTCAGAAACCTGGAGTCTAGTGTTTAATATGGTTAACGGTTGGAAGCAGGTTACCTCCCAAGCTAGGAAGGACCCTGCTAAGAAGCCCTTTCATAAATCAAAGGCCAGTAACAAGCCATACCAAACCACAAGCTAAACAAGGTAAACACTCTGGATATAAAGGTAAGGCCCCTCAGAAGGGTAATCAGGGCCATTCATCAGCCAAAGCTAGCCAAGCATCAGATGCCACCCCACCTCCCCCTCCAAAAAACTAGCCACTCATACTCTCAGCATCCCGGTGCCGTGCTTAAGGACACGGGATTTGAGAGTTGCCTTGAATGACGGGCCCCGGTTGCACCTGCGTTCGTTCCGTTCATTCCGCTCGGCCTGGCCCAAGTAAACCTGGGCCAGGAAGGTAGTGAGCAAAGGAATCACCTGGCGGTGGCGCCGGCGGCCTCGACTGCGTCAGCCGCAGGAATACACCAATGTGTCTCAGGAGGAGGAGGCCCTACTTCAGGAAATGATTACCAAACAAGCCCTTATCCCAGTCAATGCCAATCATCCAGTATTCACATCAAGACTCTTCTTAGTGCCAAAAAGGGACAGTGTGCAGATGCGACCAGTTCTAGATCTCTCGCACCTGAACATATTTATAGAGAATTCACCCTTCAGGATGTTGACCGTTCAGCAGCTCAGACTCGCACTTCCGTGCAGGGTTGGATGTGCTCGATCGATCTCAAAGATGCCTATTGGCATGTCCCTATAAACAAGCGGTTCCAAAAATTCCTCGCTCTGAGGGTCAGGCAAGAGACTTATGTCTTTCAAAGGATGCCTTTCGGTTTTGAACCTGGCACCGAGAGTGTTCACAAAACTCGTCCGTCAAGCTCTTTTACTCCTGTTAGTCCAAGGCATACAGGTGTTTTGGTATCTGGACGACTGGCTAGTAGTGGCGAACTCTTTGGAATTATGTCAAAATCATGTAAACCAAGTGTTAGCTCATGTACAAACCCTAGGGTTCAAGGTGAACTTGGCGAAGTCTCGCCTTGTCCCCACAAGGACTATTCAGTGGATAGGGCTGGTCTGGGACACCGCCAATCTGACTCTTACTCAGAGTGTGGACAACCGGAACAGATTTCGCAAGAAACTGTTCCGTTTTCTCCACAGTCTGGATACGACCAGGACAACGTGGGATTCCCTGATCGGCTCTCTCAACTGGATACAGTTAACTGTAAAGTTGGGCCGGTTGAAAGTCAAACGATTAATCCTGGAAGGCAACAAAGTTTTCCCTCTCTCGCCGGAGAAGGAACTATGGCCAATTCCTCCATTAATCCACAGCTTACTTTCGGTCTGGGCCAAGCACGAAGTCCTCTACTCTATCACGACATGGGTTTCTCCCCCTCCTACGGTATGGGTAGACACAGACGCCTCGGGGGCACTAGGGTGGGGCTATCAGTCCAACCTAGGCCAGGTCAAGGCACCTGGTCAGACGACAGTCAGTCATATATCAACAAGCAAGAGCTTTTAGTCCCTCTCTTTTTTCTCCAAACTCACGGCATGACTTTGCAACACAAATCAATAGCGTTCTGAATGGACAACCAAACTGCAGTTTATTGTATTCAGAAACAGGGCTCAGTGAGGTCGCGAGAGTTGCTGAAGGTTTCCGAACAGATTTTTGTCCTGGCCGAATCGCTAGGCATTTTTCTGCATGGAACATATCTCCCCGGCGTGGCGAACGTCTGGGCAGACGCTCTCTCTCGCCGGTGGAGCACTCTAGTAGAATGGACAATCAAACAGGCTATCTTCGCAAGATAATTGCAAAGACGTCCCGTCCACAAGTGGACTTGTTTGCATCCACAGAGAACCACAGACTTCCCCTCTTCCTCACTCATCAGGGGGTAACCCCGGCGGGGGGGACCCGATGCATTGTTTGTAGATTGGAACAGGTGGACCTCAATCTATCTGTTTCCTCCACCAGATTCTGTGCTAATGTGCAAAGTAATTCACAAGCTGAGGGATCACCGGGGCCGAGTCGCGATGATCGCGCCGCTATGGCCAGCCCAGGTATGGTACCACCAATTGCAACAGTGGTGCAGGACCCTGGTGTCCCTCCCAGTCTCCGTTTTCCACTTGGAAACGATTGGCAACCTTCGGACCTTGCTCAGTTTTGCCTTATGGACATTTACTCTGCCAAATGGTTAGCTCAATTTGGGGAAAGTGTCACTAATAAATTGATGAATCAGTACACTCTGTCTACCAGGAGACAATATCAATCCCATTGGAAAATCTTCACAACATGGATTGTAGAGTCAGGGCAAACGACCGCCTCGGGAGCTTTAATTTTCAAATATTTAGACTATCTATTCGAGCAGAAACGTTTTCAGTAATCACCTTAAAAAATAATTTGTCTGCCATTAGAACCCCCTTTTTTGATCTCACTGACCTTTCCATACCGCAAGCGGAGGAGAAAGGGTTAATGAGGGCGTGTTTCAAGCTACGTCCACCACCCCGTCAGCTCATGCCCACATGGTCACTTGATAAAGCCTTATCGGTACTTCAATCGCGCAAATATAATAATGCGCCGGATTTTGATTCACTGTTGAAAAAGGCTGTTTTCCTCATGGCTCTAGCCACCGGAAACCAGGTGTCTGAGCTGGCGGCGATGAGCAACGAACCTAATTGCCTTAGGTTTGGGAGACTGCACGATCATGTACAAATCGCGCCGTCTCCCACATTTATTGTTAAGAACGAACATTCTGACCATGTAATTTCTGAATTTTCCGTCCCGGCTTTAAAGAGAGGCCTCACTCATCACCTCTTATGTCCTGTGCAAGCACTCCCAAAGTTTATGAGGGCTGCGCAGCCTCGCCAACCAGGTGCTTTATGGGTAAACCAGGCAGGTAAGCGTGATACGAAACGAAAGTTAGCTTCCTTGCTTGTGGACGTTATTAGGGAAAGCAATCCCGGCGTGATCGGCAGGGCTCACAATATCAGGAAATGGGCAGTCTCTCTGAGATTTATGCAAAAATTTTCAGTAGAAGACATTGCTAATACTCAATTATGGGCTTCCAATCATACGTTCCTAACACGCTATCTGTCTGTAGCTCTAGATAAACCAAAGCGTACCTGTGTAGCTTTACGTCAACGGGTACAGTAGGTAATGTTCTATTATGTACAAGTTTTGTTGTTAAAAAAAGGGGGGGGGGGTGCAGAATAGTCCATATCCCCACTTTGCCCCTGGAGATTTTGATGAATCACGAGCTGTGATAGGACGGGTTCTACAGTCCAGTATTACTTTTTTATGTTAATTCTAAGAAGATATCTCGCATAGTTGCAACTATGTTTGTTTTACCAAAGTGTACAAATATATTTACTGTACACATAATTTTAAGAAGGGAACGAATAACTACTGCAGAGTTATAGTTCTAGGGAACACAAGCGTGTCCCACTTTATCATGCATACAATCTAATGCAAAGATCTGACCATGAGCAAGCAGTTTCTTAATGTCACGCACTGCTTGCAAATTTTTTATACTTTTTTTACATGTTGTATTGCATACAATAAAACTTAATTTTTTTTATTTGGCTTCTTCTTCCCTAAGGTTAGGATATTTTACGAATGTCCCGCCTCCAGTCTTGCTAATCAGGCGAAGTTGTCAATGATGAAGGGGCCCTATTAAATTATAGGTTTGATTCCCGAAGGGAGGTAGAGAAAACCTAATATTTAGTAGGGCCCCGTAATCATTGACGACACTGTCCCTCCTGACCATCCCACTTCCCATTCGTTGATTTTCATAGCTTATTCTTGGTATATCAGTGAAAGTCGAAGATGGCCGCTAGAGGGCCTGGTGTTGGGGAAGCAAAACATGAGAAATCCACGCATATGGCAAGTCATATGATAACAGATTTTAAGTTATTTTTTATTTTTTATATTTTACGGAGTTTTTTTCTGTAGGGTACCCGATCAAAATGACCATCCCATAAGGGAATTAAGCGTGCACTTATGACGAGTACTCCATGATACTTCCGTGCGGGCTATTCAAAATGCTGGCGCAGGATGTTGAATGGAGACTATTATTATTAATAGGCGAAGTCGTCAATGATTACGGGGCCATACTAAATATTAGGTTTTCTCTACTTCCCTTCGGGAATCAAACCTATAATTTTGGCTTAGTATTGGAGACTTACCGTATGTGATACTCAGTACTATTAGCATCCAGAACAGTTGGGTCCTATTACGATTAATTATTTACACACACAAACACACACACACACAGTGACAAACTCTCGCAATCACCCATGTACATACACACACATTCCCAAGCACTTTCTACCAAACTGACCACTGTCCCATGGCTTGTAGAGTATGACAGATGCAAGCACACAAAATATCACGCACACACACACAACCAATTTCATACACGCACACAAACACGCAAGCACCAAGGGTCGTCCATCATTGTGAATCACCCACATGGTACGGTAATATAATTGATCAATGTGGCCAGTAGTTCGTTAGTACCACACACATACAGTCACATACAATCACACACACACACACACACATATAAAACACAGAGGGACGTTCATCATTGTGAATCACGTACATGGTTGGTTGTTAAAATTTGACCAGTACAAGTAACCCTGGGTCCTTCTGTACTGCAAGCTATCAGTCTATCAGTCACTCTCTCACTCTCTTATTTATTTATGAAATTTATAGTAGATTTATGACAAATCCTATCGTATATCGACTAGCAATCGAAAGGCCTAGTACCTTGAAGGCCTATTTTGTGCCTTCAAAATCCTCGCTTTAGTGAATATTATGCACATAATTCTGTCCCTCTCTCTATTCGGGATCGTACGTACTATTAAAAGGAGTAAAATTAACTTTTGAAGTTAACTCTTAAGCGCGCGCGCGCAAACCCACCCACCCACACTTTTCTTATATGCCTTAATTACTACACTTTCACCAACAGTCGGACAATAACACAAAAGATGACCATTATTAGCAGATTGCTAATAATTATATACCGGTAACGCTAATTACTAATCGCACACTTGGAACAATTTCCACTAGATACATTCAGTATCAAACTTCAAGAAATCGGTTTATGGAAGATTGAAGTCTTTGAGATTATTATCGCAATTAATTGATAACACAATATATTATACTATAACATAATTCATTTTAGAACAATCAAAATGAATGTTAAATAACGAATGATCTTGGGTTACCGACTATGTAGAGAATTGAAACATGTTGACAAATTAGGGTGGAAAATCAAATAAGGTTTTCGATTCGGTGTTTTCCAAGTCTTATTACAAAGACATTAGTTCTTGCTGCAATGTAGGCCTATGGCGTCTTAAAACACAAAAAGGATATCAAGTTCATTCCGATAAAATAATACAATACCCATCAGCTTTCGTATGATGTAGGAGAGTAAATAGCGTTATATATTTTAATCCTAAAATATATCTGCCATTCTACTTTTCTTAGGTACAATATAACACTACTTTACATGAGAATATATAAATGTCTGTACATCGCGAGCTGTTAATGCAAGAAGCTAAATCAAATGTGTTGTTCGAGTTTCAGGTAATAAGATTATTCACCACACACATTTCCGATATTGAGCAGGATATTATTCACACCGCAAGAGAATACAAGTATTTCAATTTGTAACAGTTTAGTTAAACATGGACAGCATTATCGGCCAGATATAAACCAGACCCTCCTATACTTTTAGTAAGCACATACTGTATATGAATATAAATCATTTTAATTATGTAATGTTATATGCACAACAATGTCGAACAAAAAAAATCTTTAAATATATCCCGATATGTAAACCGTATGATGAACAGAAGAGATCGTCAATACGTTAGAACTATACTCTGTACATTATAAATAGGCGAATATGTGTCCTCCTTTTGCAGCTAACTTGTTGATATTGAAAGATAGACGAAGGTAATACTACAACACTTCTTTCAAAAACAATTTTTATTTTAAATTATTTGTATTAGTGCCGTCTTTGATGACTTAACCCTTATGACAGGTAAACGTTCAGGTTGGGAGAAAGCAGAATGTTGGCCTACCTCGTTATCTTACCGGTACTTATAGTGTCCAGATTCTTCCAGGGAAATCTAGCTCGCTGGCTTACAACTGGAATCTTCTCTCCCTCGAGCAGTTTAAGGGAGAGTAACACGAGATAGTTTTCCGGCAACTGTTGATCGGTAACTACAATTTGACAGCTTTTCGAGACTAGAAAAGGCAAATAGTCTTAAATTACACACTCGCTATCGCTTGGCCAGAAATGATCTACACCTGAATGGGGTGAAGTGTCATATAGTCGCCAAACAAATGAGGTGAAATATTTTATTATAAGGAACATCCAAAACGTTCTACCTCGCCCCAGATAGCGTTAACTAGAAAGATAATTGTGATCAAAGTATCGTGTATCATTAAGTCTACCGAATTACCTATTATAAAAGTGTGTATATATATATATATATATATACCGGTATATATATATATATATATATATATATATATATATATATATATATACATAAACTTTCTAACCCTTAGACCTATTAATATAATTACTGTATGATAAGCCGCCGGAATACGCAACATCATCACTCGAATAATATATTTTCACTAGTAAATTACCCTCGGGCCTAATACAATTGATAACAAATAATCACTTACATAATTAACCACCTTTCAATAAAATATCCTTTACTGTAAAAATGGAACACTTAAATATAATACAAATGTTACACATTCAAAGTGTATCAGTTATTTATGTGTTCAAATTAGCACACATAAAGGATGAAACACTTTATATGTGTATCGTTTGTGTTGTAATGAAACGTTCATTGTTTAGAGTGTAGGTGATATACTAACACCAATATAACTATTGTAAATGGTACTCACACCTGTTGATTAGTAGTAACAATGACAGCATCTCAGTGTCTTACCTGGAAAACAAGAAAAATAATCTACAACACAACGGGTCACTCAGAAACACAACACATCACTTTATAAACATTGTAATTGGGAAAACAATGAGCAAATGCATACAAATATATATTCTATTTTTTGATAATTTCACCACAACACCAAACACCTCCAATGAAATTAATGAAAGCATATAATTATGTGATCCACCAGGATTCGAACCCGGGTTATCACACACGGCTTTGTAGACACCTTAACCATTACACCACCAAGACGGTTAAAGGTTTATACACACGCCTACGACACAGAGGTATGCTTCCCTAAATATGAATATGAAATTCTTGACTAGTTTTGTCTTCATTAATAAAGGTATCTGTTAAGTACCTGACGCGCGAGAGCACAGAGCATGGTTACACACACGTTACCACCACCACATCTGCGAGAGAAAACGATATAAACATTGATCATGCCACCACCACCACCACACTGAGAATCGTATGTCAGGCAGCCTAGCGAGCGGCCGACACGTCATACCGCACATAACCTGCTAACCCACACGACATGTAGTAAGGTCGAACGTCTCAAACCCTTCCTAATCGAATTTCCCCCCTTTCCCACTTTCTCTGTGGCTTTGTTTTCGTTCAGTGGAGGATGGCATGGGTAATTGACAGTAGTATGACTCGAACATCTAACTGACACTTCAAAAATCTCCAATCCTTTATGTTTATTTTCTAAATGTATCCCTCTCAGAAATCTATGACGCATTCTATAATAATATTATAGTATGGTTATTATTAAACGAGTATATTACACTTTGGAAGGATGTGTATGAGGCAAAGGTATACTTGGGATAGAGCTTACCTATTTGATTACTAAATGTTCGTTTAAAGCTGTATAAAATCATCCAGTGTTAGCAAGAATAAACTATAAAAGACGCCACAACATTGAATAGGATAAGACAGCTTCCCTTGATTGGAAAAGTGTGTTGGTTCCACTCTCTCCCTTTCCCGTATTATTGTTTGGGTTCACGGTTCCCCCACAAGAGCCAGATACTGTTACCGATTTCACTTTTACCGATACAGAGCTTCAGTTATGTCCACACACACACACACACACACACACACACACACATACAGAGAGAGAGAGAGAGAGAGAGAGAGAAGCTTATAATATATTATCTTACATCAAACATTTTTCACAATAAATAGACGAAGGTCTTTTAAAAATAATTTACTTTACTCTCTTTCATTAAAAGAACGTTATATTGCATTGACGAGGTTATATTAATTAAAACTAATTGCCCATGGTATGCCTTTTCTTCCCTCTCCTTATCTACCCCCTCCCCCCCCCCCCCTCGCTCTCTCTCTCTCTCTCTCTTACACACGTACTGTGTTATATATTGTTTTGTTTTCCTGTATCTTATCTAAAGTAATTGTATTGTCTGCATTGATTTTATGATGAGCTAAATAGGCCCATGCTGCACATGATCAATAAATATTGTATCAAAATGTATGACTGTTTGGCCGCACCAAAGTATGGGTCGGTAAATAAAGGTTATTAAGTCATGTCAAGTCTCAGGTACCACTACCAGCATCTCGTCCTCAGGTTACCGCCCTCCTCCGTTCCCCCACCGAGACTGTAACGCCCTTCCTTATTATCATAATCTACACATTTACTACCGTCACGTACATTCACCTCTGGGTTTATTTGCATCATAAAGTAGACCTAAAAGTAATACAATCTCTTAAAATCTTCCTAATTTCCTAATTTTCATAATTATCATGATCTACACATTTACTACCGTCACGTATGTTCACCTTCAGGCTTATTAGCATCACAGAGTATACCTATGGCAATCTTACTCTCAAATAATAAAGGGGCCATCACACATAGCCGAACCGGAGCCCGAACGCTACCCGAACAGCGTTCAGGTTGTCGGGAATAGGGTAATGATCCCGACAGGTTTTGGTCCAATAGGACATTTGAATTTGGCGGTATCGTATCGCTTGTACGATTTCGGCTGGTTCTTTGTGTATTGTAGTTTATTCTTAAGTTAGGTTAAATATTAACTGTAATGTATAAATATCTATATCAGCTCTAGATGTATTATGAAACCAAGTTATGGGTTATAATTATTATGAGCCGGCAGCCATATGTAATTTCGCGAAGCGATCGGACGCCGGCCCTTTAGTCTCTCAATCAACACCATACAGCCAACACCTCCCCCCCACCTCGGCTCTGACTCAACCCACAGTTCACCATGTGCTACAAATATTAATCTATAACTACAGTCCTACATCACCAGTCCTCTAAGCTAAGTTCATTGTATCGATATTGTATTATGTGAACATTCCTACATGTCATGCAATTGAATTAGCCGTGTGTGGGGGACTGGATTACACCCATCGACTAACATCGTTGGTAATTATATTATAACTATTTGTTGGGATATTTCATGTACCAGTGATATTCAATTTAACCTCTTTATCTAAATTCCCGATAAATAATGGTCCTTCGTGCCCTTAGGCTTCCTTACCGTAGTACCGTTTTGTTTGCTTCCTTGACGCTTGTGGGCTTACAAATGGCTGCCGCCTCGCGCGTTGTTGGCCGACTGCCGTTCCCTAGTTTAGACCCAGCTTCTTCCCTGTGTTTTTTACCATTTAGGCGCCGTCCCTATCTTTTTTGGGGCTAGTTTCCAGGTTTTTTTGGGCGTGTGATCCTTGGCGTTTTTTGGTGGGTTAGCTGGGCTGGAGTTTGAGGTAGGGGTAATTTCGTCGGGCACCATTTCGCGCTCATAGGCTAGGCTAGGCTAGGCTAGGCAGTCTAGGCCTGCAGGTGTCTGTGGTAGCTGTTCATTTCGCTTTGGTGGTGTGCCTGTGGTGTTCATTGTGTTTTGTCATTGTGGGACTCATTATTCATTTTGCTGGTGGGGAGGGTTCTCATGTGACCTTTTATATTTCAATTTTATAATAGCCTAGGCCTAGTTGCTTAAAGTGGCGGTCATGAGTGTCGGTCTTTGTTAATTCCTAAGCGATTGACAGTTAATAGTCAGACCTCATGATTGTCGCTTAACCAACTAGGCTTACCTATAAAGGGCTTTCAATAATTAGAGCTTCACCTTACCCTTTCTTTTAATGGATTTAGTATTTAATTCTTTTGTCAATACATCATGGCTCAAAGGAACCATCCCACAGCTGCGTCAGGAAGTGGCATTGGGGTGAATTTTACACCAACCTCCTCATACAATCAGAGCCCTGGGAAAGTGGTGGGTATATTAGGCCACAGTTATGTTGGTCGCCTAGGGGTTTCCCGCCGAGAGTTTTACGACCCGGGTTTTGTAGTGAGGGTGTTTAGTGCCCCAGGAGCCACTCTCGATAATATAAGGTCCAAACCAGCCTGGGATGGTCTTTTGAGCCTAAGGCCCGAGATCACTGTATTAGTGTTGGGCGGTAACGACATCGTCTCTTGGGTAGTCCCGCAGGATATAGCGGCTAAGATCAAGGAGTTGACCTTTGAGATTGAGGCATCCACGAATGGTCGCTGCCTTGTATTGGGATTAGAGCAGAGGGAGTCTCCTCGGGGTATACCGGCAGGTGAATACCACAAGGTGAAGAACTCCGTTGATGCTCTCCTCAAGAGGAAATATAAGCACCTTGGTGGTCGATTCTCCCCATATAGTTTTGGGAGCCAGTATATGTCTGAGGACAGCGTCCACCTCACCAATGAAGGCAGCGATCGTTTGTTGGCCCAGGTCATTAAGATGGTAAGGGACTATCTTGCGTCGCAGTAGTCGGTCTCCTCATAGATAGCCCCAGTGTACTTTATGTTGTTGTCTAGTCAGATCATTTCCTTTCGTTAGTTTATATTAAGGGGACTGTAGGTATTATGTAATTCTTTTTGAGTAAATTTCTTAAGTAATGGGGGTTTGCCGCTGTTGATTCCTAAGCGATTAACGGTTTGTAGTCTGACCTCATTGTAGTTTAAGTTGCTTAAAATTAGACCTTAACGATGACAGATTTAACACCTTACGAGCGGCCTATGCGGTTTATTTATGTGTACCGCACAGCGGGGTGTTTTTAGCCAAAATAGGGCTGTTTACGTGATCATTTTCATGCCTAAATAAGACCCAGAACGTAAAACAAGTACCTATCCCTGAAAGGGCATAAACAGAGCTTTCGAATGACACCATAACGATCCTTGTATGATGGATAGTTTTCTTGCAATAACCGTGCAACGCGAGTGCAAAAAGCAGGTAATTCGGTACTTTCAGTACATAATTGAGTATGTAGCGAGTGAGAGAGGGAGGAGGGAGCTGAGATTTGTGTCAGTAGGTTCGCCGCGGTGGTCTGGAGCAGTCATACGCTCGCTAGTCTCCTGCCACCACTTGTCTCTCTCTCTCAGCCACATTACGTGCTGAAATTGCCACTCGAGTTATGTCGAGCGCCGCCACATAGTCCAGCTTTTTTTAACTCGACTTATGTTGCTCGCCGCTAATTAAGGGTTAAAGAAACTTAAGATTCTTAAGGGAGGGATGAAGGGAAGTTTAAATAGATGTTTAAGAGATCTTGATGAATTTTTATTAAGTGCCACGGCTGATCAAATAAAGGGTAAATTCGCTACTGTTACTAAATCGCTAGCTACTTATGATAGTTATGCTCAGCAGGTATATGGTTTATTGACAGTTACTGACGATGTGGAAGAAGAAATGTCGGCAGATCTTGAGTACTTTGAGGATGTTAATACAGCCTTAGCCAGACTATCTTCCACCCAAGAATCAACCTCTGTTAAGGATACCGGTACACCAAGGGCGACTGGTTTTAACCTGCCGAAGCTTACTTTGCCTACCTTTTCCGGGGATTCGGCTACCTGGACTTGATTTTGGGATATCTTTGAGTGTTCCGTCCATCATAATAAAACACTCACATCCATCCAAAGGTTCACATATCTCCGTGGTCAATTGAAAGGGGAGGCATTGAAGTTAGTCGATGGCTACAAGCTAGAAGCTAGCAGCTACGAGTCTGCAGTGGAGTTGCTGAAGAGAATTTACGGGAGAGTGGAAGTCATCAAGATCGCGTTGATTACCAAATTCTTTACACTAGATCCTCCATCCTATGATGTGGCGGACCTAAAGGAGTACTATGCCTCCTTTGAGAGCCTCCTCCGAGCTATGGAGACAATGGCCATCACCAAGGAGGAGATATTTAGTGTAAGTATCTTGAACAAGATACCCTCTCCCCTAAGGGAAATCGTAAGACGACAACTAAGCGACTCTCCACTAAACTTGGAAGCGTTGGTGCAGGTGTACCAGACTGAAGTCTTCAATATGGAGAGTACTGGACACTACCGACAAGTGGAGATGTCGCCATCTACTGCAGCTTTCCCGGTACAGACTTCTCCTAAACAGAAAAGGCTAATATCATTAGGTTGTAAGTTGTGCAGTGTCCACGGTCATCTGTGGTATCAGTGTCCTAAGTATCCTAAGGCTACACAGAAGATTAGCAAGGCTAAATCGCTTAAGTTATGTACCAGCTGTCTGGCAAGAGACCACTTCAACAGTACTTGCACCAATTCCTACATCAAACCTTGTAAGTATTGCAAGGGGAAACATTGGTTTTCCCTTTGCACCCAGTCTGATCGGCACGACGGCAAAGAAAAGGGGAGAACCCCCAAAGAGTCACATGAGAAAAGTAAGAGCGAGGGTGATAAAGTATCTGCCATGTCCATTGCTTCTCGAGAATGTCAATTGCTTCCTACTATGGTGCTGCCAGTAGTGGGGAGTAATAATAATACTATAATGACGCGCACCTTACTTGACCAGTGCTCACAGAGGTCATTCGTTCTGCGGTCATCATTACCCCAGCTCAAGTGTACCAACAAGGGTCAAGAGAATTTGCGTCTCCATGGTTTCACTGGTGAAATAGATACCAGTCCATCAAGGCTGTTGTTGTCGACACACTACCCAGTTTCTATATAGCATCAGAGATTCAACCACATTTGAAATATCTCAGAAGCAAGGGATATAAACTGGCTGATGATCAACTCTCTGCTAACAATGGTATTATGCTACTGGTCGGAGCTGATTATTACTACGACCTGGTTCACCCTGGATATCGGCGGGTAGATAAGCTTATAATGCTCCCCACGATCCAAGGGTATGCCATTTCTGGATCCTATGCCACTTCCTCTCAAGACACACAGGTGGAGGTGGTTACGGTCCTCAAGGTAGCAGTAAGCCCCATAGATAAATATATTAGGCCAAAGGTGCCTGATTATACATGTACTGATATAGATAAGCTATGGGACTTGGACAATATTGGAATTGACCCACATGAACTTGACCGTGAGTCCAAGCTAGCGTTAAGCTCGTATGAAGAGACTGTAACGTATGACTCTGGCAGAGGTCAGTATGTGGTAAGGCTCCCTTGGAATGACATCCAGTGACATCGTTTCCCGGGGGATCTCGGCGCAACAGTTTATGTCGTCCTCTAGTTGGTGGCATGGACCTCCATGGCTTACATCTCCTACTGAATGGCCTCAGGATTTCAGGGAATGCATATCTGATCCTTCAAGTCGGCCCCAAGATGATGTGTTAAGTAGTTCGAATGTGAGTACTACACATCAGGATAACAAGTTGGAAGAGTGGGAACGTTACAGCAGCTATGATCAAGTAATACGGGTATTTGCATGGATATACCGTTTCATTAACAACATGAGAAGTCGGGCTCACGGGTCTTTCCTTAGTGAAGATTCGAAGCATATCAGACTCCATTAATTTAGATCAGCAGAAGCAAAACTAATATGTTTAGTACAAAAGGAATCTTATCCTACTGAACATCAAATCCTGAGCAAGGAGTCAAAGGCCAAACCCTCAAACTTAATGAGGCAGCTAGGATTATATATGGAAGGAGGCATAATTAAGTGTAGAGGCAGGATACAAAAGGCGGACATTATTGATTCTGCGAAATATCCTGTCCTCCTTAGCTCCTCTCATTTGATTACCAAACTGTTGATTTGCCAATGCCATAGGACCTGCCTACATTTTGGCGTAAATTATGTTCTGGCGTATATGCGACAACGTTGGTGGATCCCTAAGATGCGACAAGCAATTAAAGGGATCCACAATAGCTGTACTATCTGTAAAAGATTACAGGGTAAGCCTTACTCCCCAGTTGATCTACCTCCCTTGCCTGAGTTCAGGGTACAAAGGACTGAACCATTTCAGGTAACCGGGGTAGACTACACCGGAGCGATTCATGTTAGAGAATCGCCCGGTAATATCATAAAGGTATATGCCGTTCTATTCACATGTGCGGTAACCAGAGCGATTCATATTGAATTGATTGACGACCTATCCAGTGAGGGGTTTTTGCATACTCTAAGACGCTTTGCAGGCCGCAATGGTTTCCCTCAAATTATTATGAACGATAATGCGACTTGTTTTGTCGGGGCCTCTAAATATCTCCAGAGTTTAATGGATGACCCGCAGGTTGTGGCTACCCTCACTGGAAAGGGTTGTCAGTGGAGATTTATACCAGCACGTGCACCATGGTTCGGGGCGATTTGGGAGAGAACTATCGGTATCGTCAAATCTGCCATGAAGAAGGTATTATGCTGGGGTCACACATTCACGTATATCGCTCCCGTATGCTCCCGTCAGGCGTGATCGCCAATTTTGTGTTATGACGGGCGTAGTCCGGCCGTGTACGCCCGTATAGACTATGACTATTGCACTTCCCGACATACGTACCGTAACGGGGCCAGTGTTACGTCAGACGTAATGTAGTCGTATGGAGCTACGTACGTGCTTGCGACTTGCGTAAGCATGTCCCCGTTAGTCCGCCTGGGCTGCCCGATTTGCGGGAACACAGGCCACGCCCATGGCCACGCCCCCACAAGACCTACGTAGCTGAGGCCGTACGTCTTGTGAGTTTGTAGGCATTACGTGGACCGTGTCCGGACAATCGTAGGCACACCCCGTCTGTCCAAACACAGACAAAGACAGTCTTTGTCAACCACGTAGGTCTGGGTTGGAATCTGGGAACTACAAAAGGGCAGGAATGGCCACACCATTCCCATTCCCAGTCCTTCATCGGCACCATGAACAACATCACCATGAACAACATCGCGGAATTCATCCTGGAGGAGTTCAATTTTGTGAACTCCCTTTATAGAGGAAAGACCATTCATCCTTGTAACCTTTAACCCGCTGAGTGCCAGCCAATTTTGACGGTGTGCTTCTGCCAGTGCCAGAGTTTTTGTTTTGTTTTGGCTAAATCTATCAAGTTGGGAGAGAAAGGAAGGATAATGGTAAAAAAAACACTCCCCTTGTCCATTTTCGCCAGAAATCAGGTCCCCGATGGTCCCGAAAGTAGCTGAAAAGACACTATAGACTACAGAGACTTTTATGGTATCGGAATGTATGGGTGGGAGGGTGGTGGGAGGGTGCCGATTGGTGAGGTAGTTTCGCCACCACGGATTTTCCTTTTTTTCCTTATCTTCGTACGGATACGCTGGAAGTGGGTGGTGGGAGGCGGTTGGGGGTGTGGTGGGGGGAAGGCAGAAGGGTAAGGGACTTGTCACACAAATATGGAACCGATTGGTGAGGTAGTTTCGCCGCCACAGATTTTCCTTTTTTTCCTTATCTTCGTACGGATACGCTGGAAGTGGGTGATTGGAGGTGGTTGGGGGTGTGGTGGGGGGAAGGCAGAAGGGTAAGGGACTTGTCACACAAATATGGACCCGATTGGTGCTGTCGTTTCGCCGCCACAGATTTTCCTTTTTTTTCCTTCTGACGGGACCGACAGTCAACGAGTGGGTGGGAGGAGGGATTTGGGATTTTTGTGGTGGGTAGCCTAAAGGGTAAGGTACATGTGGTAAAAATATGAAAGCCATAGGTGCAGTCGTTTCGCTGCTATGATTTGTTTTCGGCAGGGTGCAGAGGGTGGCAGGGTTGGCTTGTTGGTTGCTGCTCCGGTGTGGTGAGAGGTGTGACGGGAGTGTCCCCCGCTGGTCCCGTTGTCCCCCGTGACCCCACCGTACAACGGTGCCGCGTCTTCCCGCGAACCCGCAGTGCGGCGGTTCTGCCAGATGCGCCCGGACTTACTTTCACTTTCCCGTTTTACGTGAACATTGTACGATTGGCGGGAGAAACTTACGTTTTACCTGTCTAGCTGCTACGTTTTACGGGGCTGCACCCGTAAGACGTAGCAGCTAGCCAGGTAAAACGTATGCTTTCCCGACTTTTGACATACGTGAGCGCGAGCCCCGTATCTGATTCAAAATCCAAAACATACCGGGCGACCTTGGCCGCACCAACCACCTCCAAGACCAGCGTGGCTACGCCCGCCATGCGTACCAACCCCCACGACTAGACACAATTTCATTTACGTTTTGCGTACTAAGCCCTTACGTTTTACGTATTCGGTTGCCAACTACCAATAAACCTTCGTACGGGAGCATACGGGAGCATATACGTGAATGTGTGACCCCAGCATTAGGAAGAGCAATGGTGACCAGACGGGAGTTGCAAACCATCTTAACCCGTACAGCCCCAGCGACGCACCTGACGCGTCGGCGATGTATGTAACGCACAGCCCCAGAGACATGCCTGGCGCGTCACCCTAATAGCGCCGACCGTAACCTCAGGTGTAGCCACTCAAGAGGGCTCAGATTTGTATGGGAACTGTGTACATATCCCACGCAACCGTGACGATGGTTGAAAACTCTCAAAGTCCACGTGCGTGCACGTAAGCGCGCAATAACCTGGTTTTTTGGGGTAATTGCCTTCAATTTTTTACTCTTGTAAAATACGTTTTCGGGGGCTCTGTAGGACCATTCTTTAAGCTTTTAGAGCGGTTTTTTGTGGTTTTTCCTTCATTCCTAACCCATTCGCTATTGTTTCTGGAATAAAACCATTTTTTGAAAACCGGCCGGGTTCTTGTGAACAAACATTATAAAACTAGCCGGGGCTGGACGGGTTAATAGAGATTGAGATGTCAGTCAACGACAGGCCCTTGACCTATACCTCGGCAGATGTTGATGACCTCTTACCCATTTCGCCTTCTATGCTAACACGTGGACGAACCCTTAATACCTTTCCTAGATCGTCCGTAAATGACGAAGATCTGCAAGACCCTACGTTCGGCAATGCTGACGCCACACGTCGTCGTTTCCAGTATGTAAACAAGGTGTCCGACGATCTATGGAAACGGTGGACCCAAGAATATTTGCTGTCTCTTCGCGAGCGTCACTCTCATAAGATCAAAGGGACGAATCAACGATGGCCTCGTATCGGGGATATCGTCCTGATTCATGATGAGCGTCCTAGGTTATTTTGGAAGCTTGGGAGGATTATCGATTTGTTCCAGGGCATTGATGGTCTTATAAGGGTTGCTAGAATACGAACTTCGACTGGGGTACTACTCGCCCAGTCGTAAGGTTATATCCCTTGGAGCAGGATGTAGAACTGCCGGAAGATCCTGCCGTCTCTACTGATACCCCTCCGCGGGAGAGTGCTGGTGACAGTGCTCCTCAAGGTGGGGCAGCTGATGATGAGAAGGATGATCCTCCTCAGGCTTCAGGTGGCGCTCGTCCCAAAAGGAGGGCGGCTATGAGTTCCGTGTATCTTTGGAGATCAAAGATCAAACAAGGTGATCTTTGACTTCGATGTCCTTTTTTTTTTTTTCTCTGTATATAGCTCCTGTATATCATTTTTGGTGGCGGGCAATATGTCGGGAATAGGGTAATGATCCCGACAGGTTTTGGTCCAATAGGACATTTGAATTTGGCGGTATCGTATCGCTTGTACGATTTCGGCTGGTTCTTTGTGTATTGTAGTTTATTCTTAAGTTAGGTTAAATATTAACTGTAATGTATAAATATCTACATCAGCTCTAGATGTATTATGAAACCAAGTTATGGGTTATAATTATTATGAGCCGGCAGCCATATGTAATTTCGCGAAGCGATTGGACGCCGGCCCTTTAGTCTCTCAATCAACACCATACAGCCAACATCTCCCCCCCCCCCACCCCGGCTCTGACTCAACCCACAGTTCACCATGTGCTACAAATATTAATCTATAACTACAGTCCTACTTCACCAGTCCTCTAAGCTAAGTTCATTGTATCGATATTGTATTATGTGAACATTCCTACATGTCATGCAATTGAATTAGCCGTGTGTGGGGGACTGGATTACACCCATCGACTAACGTCGTTGGTAATTATATTATAATTATTTGTTGGGATATTTCATGTACCAGTGATATTCAATTTAACCTCTTTATCTAAATTCCCGATACAGGTAGTGTTAGCGTAGCAGATCGGGTATACTCTGGCAATGTTCTCCCTCATTCTGGTAAGGTCGGGTACGGTTCGGGGGAGGAGACAAAATTTTACCGCAGCACTAAAATTTGGCCGAATGCTGCCCGAATGATTAGTGGTCGGTCCTTGATCGAGCTGGGTTCTGATATGTCGGGCAGCATTCTGTCTCATTCGGGCACATTCGTGCATATTCTTAAATTTATTCATAAAGCAGTTATCCATCAAATACTACAATTTCGTCGTTTTCTTTTATAAACATCGTAACCTCGGTGACCCTTTAGAAAACAGACTGCTTAGTTATTTGTGTAGCCTACATTTCTCATTATCATTTCTCCTGTCATCTGCTTTCTCTCTGTATTACTTATATTTCTATCTACTGTATATATTTGTCTCTCCCTTATTTATCAGCGCTTAAATTTGATATTTGGTCTCTGTGGAATCTGTGAATCATTTCTGATTTGATGGGCTAAAAATATTATTCCACTAACACATAATGAGCAAAATGACACAAGTCAATAACAAAATTTAAAACATTTTATTCCCCAATCTTTAAATATTTCAGCCGAGCTCACTGATAAGTGAAAGCAATCTATATGTATGTCAAACTATATGAAACCGACTTATTTTTCTGAAACGATGAGTTGTCAAAACCTTACGTTCAGCCTACAGACAAGATGAGGTAACATTTACATTGTTCTCTTTTGTCATAACACATATAATTGTAATGGTAGGATATTATTATTTTCAATTCCATGGCATTAGAAACTAAACAGTGATTAAAAAAACATCAAACAACAAATAATTATGTCCATTAATAAGGGAGATAATTAGAAACAGGAGATAAATAGACAGATAGAGAGAAAGGGCGTTAGGTCCATGCGATCATGCATGTGCGAAAATATATGACAGACTTAATTTTCTGAAACAATAAGTTGTCAACACCTTCGTTCAGCCTTCAGAGAAGATGGGGGTATAAATGTATATTGTACTCGTTTGTCGTAATAAATATTTTTGTAATGGTAGGATATGATTCGTCCAGCATTAACGCAGCCAATTTAAAAAAAAAAATTAAATGTCAAAACATCGGGCATCGTGTAGGTCGGTCTGCATTCGTGCGGCGTTCGATGTACGCTGAGGCGCTTTTGGTTTGCATTCGTTTTGCATTCGGGCTTGTCACAGTTTGGCTACCTTTTTCGGCCGAATGACGCCGATTCGCAATCGGGCTGCATTCGGGCTCCGGTTCGGCGTAACATATTTACAAACTGAACAATATTAGACAGAAATATGTAAACCCGCATTCATTATTTTATTTCCCCAGATCAATTTATCATGAATGATGGCTTTTGTTTGCAATTATTGTTTTCTTCATTATATTAAATGTAGATTAAAAAAAAAAAAAAATTATCACAAAGTGTTATATAATTCTACTAAATGAAAATTAAATTGTGTTAAAACATCACAGTTTTAGCTTTTCATAAACCCTCTCAGAGTTTTACATCTGAAGAGGGTTACATGTAGAGCCGAAATTGTTGTGTTTTTACAATATATATTTATTTAATAGCCCCATTAAAGTATGTGTCTTTGACTGTTGGAAATATATTTTTTTTATTGTTATTACTATATACAGTATCTCTGTTACAGAGATATAGTAATAATTTCAACATAGATGCTCTTCCAAAATATAATACTTGAGGGATCTAGGAAGTTTTGTGAGTGTATATATCGCTGGCCCACCTTAGAGATATAGTGTAGCTGTACTAAACTATTTTCTGTCTAGTCGTGGCATCAGCACTGGTACTCCGTGGCCTTTCCATGACCTATATATATCCTGCTAAAGTCGCCTTAACACTTTCTCTGCGGGGTGTTTTGGGCTATTTAGGGCATATTCAGTCACTCCTGAATGATTATTCAAGCATCTGCATTAAATGAACTGTATTCTGCCAAAAACTAGGTGAAAATAGCTTCCAAATGAGACCAGAACGGGCCTCGTACGTGGCCTGGTTCACCCGCAGCGGTGCCATAGAAATGCGGGAAACTCGCTATTTGTTAGCACTCACTCGTTTGGCAACACTATTGTGAGAGGCAGTGAGAGACCCGCGCGAGACACAGTCTACCTCAGTGGGCCGCTGGCTGCTCTGAGGGTCGGAGGTGGGCCCCTCACGCTCCCGCCCACTGACACTCAATTTTTACGGTTTTTACAGGCTTTTAAAGCCTGGAAATTGCTGCAAATTGCCAGGACGTTCCAGAACGTCACCCGCAGGAAAAGGGTTAAGCTAACCTGCCGAAATTGGAAACGGGGTCTTTTTATACAGTACTAATAGTAATAATAATAATAATAATAATAATAATAATTAAAGTTGCAAGCAACCTTGTGCGGGGTTCGAGCGGGGTTGCACGCAGGGTATTGTGTTGGATACAAGGGCTGTGCCACATATATCAAAATATCATGTATCTTATCGGGCATGGAGAAAGTACAGAAGGAATATAGTGTAGCCATTTTGGCTATGGCCACTTAGACCATTAACTCCTTCAGACATATTATGTTCCAGTAAGTCTACGGAGGCGGGAGCCCGGTATCCTTGCCACCGCCTCGCACTACACTCACAACAACACTGCGGCCGTTAGAATTATCGGAGGTGGCTGAGGTTGCCACCAACGGTTTTATCGTAAGCTAACTTATCGGACTTACTGAGCTCCATATGACGCTAGAGCGTCATATAACTTATTAGAGAGCCATGAAGATAAGTCCATATGACGCACTAGCGTCATATGAGGTTTTGGCGCACTCGGCCATATGACGCGGTAGCGTCATATATGTGTGAAGGAGTTAAGGAGTGTGACCATTTTGGCTAAAGCTATTAATCCTGTACGAGTTGTTGTTGTTGTTGTTGTTCCCTAAGCTGCCTGGCCGAACAGCCCCGAGTCCCTGAGGATGGCCATGGCCACGATCGGGGTTTCCCACAGAGCTCTCATTGAGTGTAGATTGTGTTGTTGGCGTAAGTGGTTGTGTGAAATGCAGTTTTCTATGATGTGTTTAATGGTATGGGGTGCTGTGTTACATCCCGGGCAGGCGTCGACAACGGAGTCATCCAGTCTCTTTTGATAGCTCAGGAGAGCTGGATGGTGTCCGCATCTCAGCCTGGCCAGGTGGACTCTGTCCTCGCGAGGAAGGGAGGATTCGGAAAGATGGATTTCGGGAGGTCGTGCTTGCAGCTGCGTGTTGTCTGTGAGTGAGTGGATGGATCGGCGAGAGATATGAGTATGGATTTGCTTCTGGAAGTTGGTTCGGGGTGGGCAGGAAGGGAGAGAGGACAGTAATTGTGTGTGATACCGTGTGCTGGGTGTTGTTTTGATATTTCTTGGTGTATGTGGGTGTGTTGCCATGTAGTTTAGTGGGTGGTCTTGGTTCGTGGAGGCTGCTGCCAGGAATTGAGTGCCTCTCATATCCAGATGGTCTTTGACTTTGAGGATTTTGGTTTCTTGATGTAGGTGATCTGTGGGTGCAGTAGCTGTGCAGCCTGTAATGATCTTCAGGGCTTTGTTTTGAATAGACTGTAAGGTCTTATGATGTGTTTTAGCTAGGTTAGAAGCCCAGGCTGGGCTTGCGTATTCCATCACTGATCTTATGTATTGTTTATATACTGTGGTGGTAGTTTCTTTGTTGTGTCCAAATTTTGTGTGAGCAAGTGACCTGAGGGCGTTAAGTCTGGGTGTCAGTTTCTTTTTCATGTTTGTGGTGTGCTGTTTGAATGTCATATGAGTATCATATGTTACTCCTAGGATTTTGGGTGTGTGTGTATGTGTTAGGGGTGTGTTGTTTATGGTGAGTTGAGGGATGTATTCGTGTTCTCCTGTCCAGCTTGTGAGCAGGGTTGCGGTGGATTTGGCTGGGGCTAGATTAAGTCTGTTTGTAGTGCACCAGCCATGTAGTGTTGAGATAGGGTTGAAAGAGATCTGTTGCTCTTTTTGGGTCATGGTGTGTGCATGTGAGTGTTATGTCATCTGCATAGGAGGCTAAGTTTATTTGGGGCGTATTGGGTGTAGTTATATCGTGCATGTACAGATTGAAGAGAGCTGGCGATAGGACGGATCCTTGTGGGACTCCGTTTGGAAAGTTTCTGATTTTAGATGACTGACCGGCAAAAGATACGTGTGCAAATCTGCCTGCTAGGAAGTTGGCCAGCCACCTTTTTGTGTTGTTGTGCATGTTTGTGTTGTAGATTTTGTTTGTTAGGTTGTGGCGGGGGATGGCATCGAAGGCTTTACTAATGTCGAGTGTGGCTAATAGTGATCTGTGTGGTGGTCTAGCTGAGTTGATGCCATCAAAAGATCTTTGTGTAAGGTCTGTGAGAAGAGTGTTTGTGGAGTGCAGTGGCCTAAAGCCATGTTGTGTTGGAGCTAGGGGTAGGTCGGGTGTAATTAGTTGTAATACTAGGCGTTCCATGACTTTGGAGGGGGAGCAAAGGAGTGTGATGGGGCGGTGCGAGGAGGGTAGCGTGGGGTCTTTGTTGGGTTTGGGGAATGTGGTGATGAGACCATGCTTCCAAATGTCTGGTATTGTGTTGTGTGAATAACTGTAGTTTGATATGTTAGTGAGTGCTTGTATGCCTTGTGGTCCCAGGTGTCTGAGGTGTATGTTGCTTATGTTGTCTAGGCCACAAGCGGGTGAGTGCTTGAGATTGTTGATGATATGCTTTGTCTGGTGATTGGTGAAGGGTGTATAGTCAGGGTCTGTGGGGAATTGTCTCTTACGTCGGATGACACGTCGGTCGTCTTTGTGAGGTTTTAGCTGGCTGACATGTGAGAAGTGATTGATGAGAGTGTTTGCTTGTTGTTTACATGAAGGAGTAGAGTCTGTTGTTGTGATTGCAGCATGTGATTGTGTTGTGTTGCTGTTGGAAAGTGTGATGCTGTTTAGTGTTTTGTAGAGTTTTTTGGGGTTTGTTTTGTGATCAAGTGTTTGTAGGAAGTTATTCCAATTTAGTTTTTGTTGTTCTTGTATTTTGTTGTTAGTTTGGGTGTTGAGTGCTTGGATTTGTTGTGTGATGTCTTGTGTGTGGGGTGCTGGGGAGTGTTTCAGTATGTCACATTGTCTGATGAGGTTTTGAATTTCTGATGTGAAGTTGGGGTTGTGTCTTTTTCTGTTACCTCTTGGAATGTGTTTCTTGTCAGCGTTTTGGATAGTTTTATTGAGTATGTGTACAGCATTGTTGATGTTAGTGATGGGTGTACTGTTTAGAGTTGTGAAGTGTTGTTCTGTCTCATTTGTGAATGCTTCCCAGTTAGCTCTTTTATAATTGGTGTATGTGTGCTTGTGGCTAGCTGGGGTGAGTCTGGTTTTGGTGGTGATAATGATCGGGAGGTGGTCAGAGCCTAGGGTTCTGACCACCCTCCAGGATGTTGTGGGGGCGAGTTCTGGGGAGCAAAAGGTGATGTCTGGAGATGATGGGTTATAGAGGGCTTGGTGAGGAATATGGGTATGTTGATGGATGTCGTTAAGGATGATGAGGTTATCAGTTTGGTTTTGTAGTACCAGCCCTCTGTCTGTGTCGGGGTTGTCGACAAACCAGGCCGACGTCTTGGCGTTGAAGTCACCACCCAGGATGATGTGTGGGGTGTTTGTGATGTGTTGTAAGTGTGGTCTGTATTCATTTGGTACTGTAGGGGATGTATGTGTTTATGATGGTTATGTTGGAGTTGTTGCCAGTGCGTATTTTAATTGATTGTATTTCTGTTGTGTTATCATTTGGGGGAGGAGGGATTTGGTTTGTACACTGGTAACTATGTATGATATTTCTTTGTGTACCAGGGTGATGAGTCCACCGCCTCCGCCGACAGCCCGGTCTTGTCTGATGGTGGTGAAATCATGAAATGTGGGTGTTTTTTTGTGTTGTGCGGAGTTTTGTTTCTTGTAAGATGGCAATGTGTATGTTGTGTTGTTTGATGAAGTGTGAGAGTTCGTGTTTCTTTGTGTTGATGCCATCTATGTTCAATTGGAGCATGTTAATGTTATGTGCACGATGTATGTTGGGTGCTGCTGCACGAGGATGGGGTGGGGGTGAGGGAGGGGGTGGGGGTGGGGGTGAGGGAGGGGCTGGGGGTTGGGATGGGTGAGGTGGGGGAGCGGATTGGGGAGCAGGAGATGGGGGTTGGAATGGATTAGGATGGGGTGTGGTGTGTTGAGTTGAGGATGTGGATGGTATGGGAAGGTTAGGTGGGTTAGGGAGGAGAGGTGGACGGGTTTTAGGGGGGGGAGTGGATGATATGGGAAGGTTAGGTGGGTTGGGGAGGAGAGGTGAACGGGTTTTAGGCGAGGGATTTGACTGGGAGAGGGAGGGGCATGAGGAACAGGTCCAGGTGTTCGTGTAGTGTTTCTTGGAGGCAAGTGTTGTGCAGGTGAAGTGGGTCCAGTTCCTGCATGAATTGCAGAGAGCTGAACCCTTAGTGTGGCGACTCGAAGTGATGGGTTTTGAGCAAGTTGGACATATGTATGTGTAGGTGGGTCCTGGGTTGTTCTCAATGTCTCCGGCTAGAAGAAGTCTTCGAGAAATGACAGCCGGAGAGTCATTTCTCGGTGTAGGAAAAACTGTGGGATGTGTGTGTGTGGTGTGAGAGGTGTGGAAATTCCCGGCGCGACCGAAGCCGCTCCAAGGACTCCAGTACGAGTAGGCATAATTGCCCGAAATTGCCTTCATTCCCTGCTCATTTTCATGCATAAGCAAAAGCCAGAGCGTAATACAATTATGTATTCGTGAAAGTACGGTAATAGCTTTCAAATTACTCCTGAATCATCACTGTACGACGTCTGGTTTTCTTGTAAGGATCTTGCAAACGAAGGGCAAAATTGCTAAAAATTACCAAATCCGATAGGCGAAATCGCTAAAAATTACCAATTATTTTCTGTTTTCGCTATGTGTGACGCTGCACATAAGTGAGCTCTCTCTCACACAAACCTCAGTGTCGTGGCGGGGCCTGTAGGCTCCGGCTGACGTCCATCCGTGCTGCTTGCAAAAGCTGGCCTGGCTCACAGGCTACAAAATAGCCGGAAAATCGTCTCCGTCATATGAGGAGCCCCGCGGGAATTGGGTTAAGAAGTGTGGTTGTTTTGATTATTTGATAGGGTCACCATAAGGGTAATGGTGTGGCATTTTTTCTGTACAGAAGCTTGGCCTTTTTGGTTGGGGCTTCTTAGGAATGTGACCTTTTTCGTTAGCCATGGAGAAACTGCAGAGGTACAAATTATTATAAGCAACCTCATGTTAAAAATATCTTATATATTTTTGTTTAGCTTTACTTGGCATTCCTCTTCCTCTATGTATCTAGCAATTTAACCCCCACAAACTCCTTATGACGCGATGGTGTGGTAATTACCCCGGGCCAAAAAGCTCTAAAAGACGATAGAGTGATAACTCAAGCGAGCTTGAAATACGCAGGCGTTTCGTTCATGGTCACCTCTTCGGGGATCAAGGTGTCCGGCAATATATACCGGTAGGCTATAGATAAATTCATTTTTGGGCTATTTCTTCCATTTTATTTATCCTGTTAAAGTGCTTGATTGATTTTTGTACTAATGTAGTTACGGTAGTATTTGGTGTAATTTTACATATTTCAGCTAAATCAGAAGAGCACATGCAATTTATTTGTGCATGTTCAGTAAGTATTGCTGGGGAAAGGGTTAACGTATTCATCTTTTGGGGTATTTATTCTATGTTTTTATCCTGTTTCTGTGATTGATTGAGTTTTGTGCTAATGTAGTTGGTATTTGGTATAATTTTACATATTTTAGATAAATCAGAAGAGCACATGCAATATATTTGGGCATTTTCAGTCAGTATTGCTGGGGAAACGGTTAACATACAGTATTCATCATAGGAAGGGAAGAGGATGTGTAGCTCAGATCTTTGCCCTGAAATATGTTGTGGAGAAATATCTTGAGAAGGGACAAAAGTTGTATGCTGCCTTCATGGACTTGGAGAAGGCCTATGACAGAGTTGATAGAGAAGGTACCGGTATGTAGAAAGTACTTGGAATATACGGAGCAGATAGCAAGTTGCTGAAAGCAGTGAAAAGCATGTATGAGGGTGCAAAGGTGTCAGTATGTGTTGAGAATGAACAGAGCGAGTTCTTTGATCTGAATTTTGGGTTAAAGAAAGGGTGTGTGATGTCCCCGTGGTTGTTCAATATATACTGAACTGTATATGGATGGAGTCATAAAATAAATGCAAGGATGAGCAGTGGATGTTGGTGTACCACTAATAAGGGAAGGCAACGAGTGGAATGACAGAGTTGATAGAGAAGGTATGTGGAAAGTACTGAGAATATATGGAGTAGATGGCAAGCTGCTGAAAGCAGTGAAGAGTATGTATGAGAGTGCAAAGGTATCAGTATGTGTGAAGAATGAACAGAGGGAGTTCTTTGATCTGAATGTTTGGTAAAGCAAGGGTGTGTGATGTCCCGATGGTTGTTCTATATATACAGTATATGGATGGAGTCATAAAAGAAATACAAGGAAGAGCAGTGGATGTTTGTGTACTGCTGTTTGCTGACGATATGAATGGGAGTTGCAGGGTCTGGTAAATATGTTTGGAACAGTGTGCGAAAAATGGAATCTGAAGGTAAATGCGGGGAAGAGCAAGGTTATGGTCTTCGAAAGGGGTGAAGCCACAGAGTGTGAGGTGAAGTTGAACGGTCAGGCTATGGAGATTGTCAGCTCATTTAAGTATCTTGGCAGTGTACAGAGTAAAGATGGGAGTATGGATGAAGAAGTGTGGGAGAGGGTGCAACAGGGGAAGAGGGTTGTAGGAATGCTGAAAGCAGTAACATGAAATAGGGTGGTCAGCATGGAACTGAAGAAGTCATTGCATGACAGTGTGGTAATCCCGACACTGACTTACGGAAGCGAAGCATGGACGTTGTTGGAGAGATTCAAACCAAGAGTGAAAGGGATGGAAATGAGTTACTTGAGAAGTGTGTGCAGAGTTACATGGAGGGATAGACAGACGAATGAGGAAGTACGAGAGAGGTGTGGTGTGAATGGACTGGAAAGTGCGAAAAAGAACACCTTGAGATGGTTCGGCCATGTGGAACGTATGGGAAGCGAGAGAATGACTAAGAGCGTGTACGAGTGAGGTGGAAGGACAGAGGGAGAAATAAACCGAGAGAGAGGTGGAAGGATGGAGTTAAGAAGTATATGCGTGAAAGCGGTGCTGGATGGGAGGAGGGGCGTCGACTGACTGGGGACAGAGGTGCATAGGGGTGTTTCGTTCGTGGCCAATCCTTCGGGGATCAAGGCGTCCGTCAATAGATAGATAGATAAATTCATCTTTAGGGCTATTTCTTACATTTTCTTTATCCTGTTAGTGTACTTTATTACATTTTTGGTAATGTAGTTGGTAATTGGTGTAATTTTACATATTTCAGATAAAGGATGTCAACAGAATAACAAATGATGAGCTGAAGAGACGTTTAGGTATAAAGAGTATTAGCGAGGAGATGCGTACAAGTAAACTGGGATGGTATGGACATGTGGAGAATGGATGAACAAAATTGGGTGAAAAGATGCAGGTCTGCGATTGTGGAGGGAGCTGCACCAAGGGGTGGACCGAGTAAGACCTGGGATCGGACTATACGTGCCGATCTCAAATCCAAAAACTTGACAAGTAAAGCATCCCTTAACAGGGTTGCCTGGAACGCCGCCATTAGGAAAAGAGACTGAAACTGCACATCTGTGTGGAGCACTCAGTCTTAAAATGTTATGTACGTATGTATGTATAAATCTGAAGAGCACATGCAATCTATTTAGGCATTTTCAGTCAGTATTGCTGGGTAAAGGGTTAACATATTAATCTTTTGGAGTATTTCTTCCATTTATTTATCCTGTTAGTGAGTTTTATTGATTTCAGTGCTACTGTAGTGGTATTTGGTGTAATTTTACATATTTTAGATAAATCTGAAGAGGACATGCAATATATTTGGGCATTTTCAGTCAGTATTGCTGGGGAAACGGTTAGCATACTGTAGTCATCTTAGGAAGGGAAGAGGATGTGTAGCTCAGATTTTTGCCCCGGAATGTGTTGTGGAGAAATATCTGGAGAAGCGACAAAAGTTGTATGCTGCATTTATGGAGTTGGAGAAGGCCTATGACAGAATTGATAGAGAAGGTATGTGGAAAGTACCGGTACTGAGAATATACGGAGTAGATGGCAAGTTGCTGAAAGCAATGAAGAGCATGTATGAGGGTGCAAAGGTGTCAGTATGTGTGGATAATTAACAGAGCGAGTTCTTTAATCTGAATGTTGGGTTAAAGCAAGGGTGTGTGTGATGTCCCCATGGTTGTTCAATATATACCGGTACAGTATATGGATGGAGTCATGAAAGAAATACAAGGAAGAGCAGCGGATGTTGGTGTACCGCTGATAAGGGAAGGAAACGAGTGGAAGTTGCCTCAACAGTACAGTACCGGTACTACTGTTGCTGAC